>VOMN01020206.1:0-12176 GCA_014899125.1 Orchestia grillus
CTGCCTAGAAATACAGGGTATATAATAAGTTCATAACAGACAGACTTGACTAACATAACCCTACTGTTTACTCTATGCCCCCTGAAAGAAGTTACGTGCAACTATTGTTAACCCTCTTTCAGGGGGCATAGGATAGACAGACTTGACTAACCTAACCCTGCTGCTCATCCTATGCCAACCGAAAAAAGTTACGTGCAACTATGGTTAACCCTCTTTAACCCAAAAGCGTTCTGGAGTCAATGAGAAAAATCGCATTTTATCTTTTAATTTACGATAAGGTCAATCTGTAGAGAAAAAATTGATAGCCTGTTTTATCAAACATGAAAATACCTTTCCAAAAAAGAACCTTTATTTATTCCAACACGTTTTACCGTGGGGTTTTNGCTGTGAGGCCATCACGTTCACCACTACACCATGGAGCCCAAACAAAATTTGCTCTTAGCACAAAACCAAATGGGCGTTGAAGGGCCAAATAGCAATGGAACTTGAATTACAAAGCTGCAGTGAACAAGGTTTTGCTTCATTTTCACACCATTATCACAATTTACCTCCCTTATTTCATGCACTGTATATGTCGTGGCGCAGTCACGGTTTGGCCCCGCATATAATCAGGGCCGCGAACATTCTCATTAAAGTTTCAACTACTATTCTAATTAGCACTACTACCGCATTGCTAACACAAAATTTCCTTCAGGATGGCTCAGGCATATTCTAACTACACTTACACGTTTCAATACATACCATCATTCGAGGCAATTAAAACAATAAATTGTAACTTTCAACACTTCTGAACAAGACGAAAGTGTTCTTCTTCGGCGCTATAGAATCACCTAGAACACAGCCAGGAGGAATTTATTGCGAGTCGCTCACGAGTTAGAAAGTCAAGGCACAGAGCTGAGGGAGGGCGGAGCACCAGGGCAACCACCAGAACACCGCAAACACGCTGAAGGTCGGCGAAGACTGAGCCTGACGCTATGATCATTGCTGTCAGTGTGCTGCCGCCGCCGTGCTGCACCAATTGTTTCAACTCTCCCTCACACAATATCTCCCTATTCCTGTTACTGCTAGTGTAAAAATTAATAGATGTAAATTTGACGATCGGTTCTTTGTAACATATGAATTAATTATCGGTATACACAAATTTACGGTCGTATTGACGTCGACCAAATTTTTTGCTTCATGAGAGGGAAAAAGTGTTGTCAGTGGTATCAGTTAAAATTCTGATCTACATATATCAGGCTTTAAAATATATATGTGTTGACCAAAGTTCCAAAATAAGGTGAAGGTTGTGGTATGTGGAATAATTTTTATTTTAAGTATCGATTACACTTGATGTGCAGGTGTCAACCAAAGTTTGAACGTTTATCTGCCAACTGATGGTATCACTTCACATCAAGCACAAGTTTGATCATGGGTGTTTATTTTCATTTTGACAGCACCTACTTGCACATTTACCAAGTCTAACTTTCTCACCAGAGCATCTATAGTTATCCAGAATTATTGCAGCCCAAGCGCAAGTATCCCCGCAACATAGTTGAAAATTATCAATGGGGCGAGAAAAAAATTAAAAGTGGGTGTCATTCATGGTTTCAGCACGGCCTTCATCAGTTGACAGCCTCACCAGCCTCTCATCTCACTAACTCCCAAACTCATTGTGCACATCACTACTAATTTCACCTATCCTTGTCTCCAATCTTAAAGAATTGACAATGCCTGAGAACTCTGCTAACCCCATCTGATAATACTCAACACACTCATTATCCTAACTTCAATTGTTAGCTGTAAACATTAACTATTGCACTTTCTGTGATTAATACTTAAAGTGTACCTTCACCATTAAAAATTAGTGAGTTTCCAGAAAGCTTGGGAATGTGGGGATCATGAAAAGTTTGGTACCAAGTACTGAAAAGAGTCACGTGCCAAAAAATATTTAGAAAACGCTGCTCAAACACATGGTATACATCCTTTTTAGCTTCATGTGCACAAGGTCTCCGCATCACTTACCATCACTTTAACATTTGCACATGGATCAACTCCTTGCAAGCACATTTTTACTCTCTCAAATTATTCAAGGATTCCAAGCTCTAAATTATTTGTAATAACCCACCATTGAAGCTTTATTTACCTATGTGTGAGTCACAGCTGAAATGTGCCTAAAAAATTAAAAATGTCTGATACTACCTAACAACAAATTGAATTATTTATTCAAAATTAAGCATCACATGAACCTTCCTCTAGTAGTTTCTTTCTTCATACCTGTTGATCAGCAACTACAATTACCTTAGTCTTAATGCTAAGAAAAAGCAACTGAAAACCCTTCATCAGCATGCTTAACACTCTTCATTTGTCTACCAAGAGAATACATACAAATCATTATGCATAAAAAATATAATCTCAATAACCTCATACTCTACTCATTCAAGCACTTAGTTTAACAGTGTGATGTTCATGTAAACTGTATACTGGTGCATTAAAATTCATACTATCTTTGTTCATTCACTCTCCTGCAATTGCTATTCACCATACTGATCTTCTAAGGGAGTCCTTCACTTATTCATGCTGTAATCTTTTTTTCTATCATATCATCCTCCCTTGTCAATCATGGATGTACATTTTCCTTTCTTCTTAAATATATGAAGATTATCTGTTCACATGCAGCACCTACCCAAAGCATTTAATAGCTTTCTCATGGTCTAATCATACAGCCACCTACTATAATTATACCAATATCATATCTTTACTATACAATTCCTCCCTTGAGGGCTCTGCAGTGTGATGTACCTGGTTTATATGGAAGCTGTCCCAGGTTCTTTCCTGGTCATACAGAACATACAAATCAAGTAATAAAAGACAGAATGTTTATACATTGCTCACTTTCCTTGAGCCAATGGGACCCCATTTATGTACCTAAAAAATAGGAGGAAAATGAGTTTCGTCACCACAGACTCTCATGCTTACAATAAACTGTTGGTAAGAACATCTATGCATTTATGAATTCAATTTGTTAAAAATCTTTATGGGAGTGAAGAATTATTGAGACTTGACTTATACTCAGGCAAAAACTGACTGATTTCCATGTAGTCAACAAAACAACATAGCTAGGTAACTTGATACAGAATGAGAAAGAACTTTGATATTTCTACTACAATTATGATATCAAAGACAACCTTCAGCAGATCTCGGTAACCCTTTCACACACATTTTTGAGGTGCACCAATGTTACTACGATTTTAAACTTCATCAAACATTTTGATAACTATCAAGTGTCAAATTAGGCATTCAAGTGCCTAAAAATTGTCCACAGTGATAGTATACCTACTATGATTCATAACTTGACCTAGACCAGGAGTCATTAGCTACAGCCCAAAAGTAAAATCTGCCCAGCTAAGTATGTAAATTTATCTGGCTGTATATTACACACTAATATACAATGCTTTAGAAAAAAACATGATATTGCTTCTATGTTTTAGTATATTTACTGCATTTTGTACACAAAATTAAGTAAATCATTCTTATTCTTTTTAGATATATGGCTTTGAGTAATAAAAATCACATAAATGAACATAAACAACAATCAATAACTGATTTCTTAACAACCATAATAAAAGCCAATAGAATTTGATTGGAAAAATTGTGTAATATTAATTATCATTAGTCAGTTTATAGCGCCTTAGCCACACAGAATGTGATCTTAAGAGGAAAAAGAAGCAAGTTTATTAGGCCTCTAAGTTTCTGCATTTTAGCCAAAAAATGTAAAATTTGGACAAGGATTACATCATCAGATAAGCAAGTGCAAACAATATATGGTGTAAAAGAAATTTCTGCACAAGAAGGACCCAAAAAAGTTTTACTTTAAAAATTCTTTTCTGTGCTTTCATAGATCAAGTCTGGAAACTTGATTGGTGACCTAATAGTTTAGGCTAAAAAAAATGGTAATGAAAGAACTAATTGAGATTAAATGCATAAGAAGTGTTTTAACATAGGATCCCATATTTAATGTTAAAGCAAGCTAAAAATAAGTATGAAGAAAGGACACAGGAGAGATTTCTAAGAAGGCATGAAAATTTAAAGAAATAAAGTAGGCACAAAAAATAGAAGTTCAGAAGGCCTATTTAAAGCTGAAGGGCAATAACATGTGCCCTTCAAGTTTTTCAATTCCCATAACATATGATTGACCTAATCCTTCTGTCTATCCTATATGTATCTAAGAGATAAACAACTTCAACTTCTGATTACTTTTTACATTCAGATCACCAATCCAGAAGTTGTGACAACACTTTCACACTTTCTTGCATTCTAAAAGGGTTATTAACAATGCCTAGTCAAAGCTAAGTTAGATTAGGTTAGATCAAGTCAGATAAAAGCAAGTTAGGTTAGGTCAGGCTAGGTAAGATAGGATAGTTAGGATAGATTGTTCTATATATAAAGCTAGTAACACAATTGCAGCATAAAGAAGTTGCTACAAAATTATCAATATTTCAAAATATAATAATTTATATTGGGTTTCAAGTTCATATTTGTAATAAACAGGTAAAGTACAATAGGAAAATTATATGAAACATGTTTTAGTTGTGGGATTTCTATATTAAATTTAACTAAACTTTTTTCCCTTCATTTAAGAGTATAAACTTGATCCTAACTTTACCTTTAATTTTAATATATCTGTAGAGTTTTGTAGTAGGAGAAGTATGTTAGTTTTGGCATATTAATTTTTAGGTTATGATTAGTAATGATGAGATTTTTAAAATATAGCTATAGGTAATAACAAATAGGTAGGTACCTTTTTTTAATAAATTTACATTTAGATGTTTGTGCACACAAAATTTGTCTGAGCAACTGCTCAAAATGACAAAACAGAAAATACAATTTATATATATATATTTTTATATATTTTCCATATTTTCTTTAAATATTTTAACAAAGTGGGGTTTACATAATATTTAAATAGAAACAGATCATACTATAACTGCTCAACACTACCATGACAAACCATAACCAGATGCGGAATTCATTTACAAAGGAATACACTTCCAACGATCATATAATGCAATTTGGGCTGAGTAGTAGCCAGTTCAACTACTTTAGTAATAATACAATAATATATACTACGTACGTTCAAGTAACAGAATTACGTACACAAGCCAGAAGTTTTCCCCAGGCAACATATCTTAGCACAGTGACTCGGGTCGTTTCAAATGAAACTAAAAGGGTTCGCATCTGATCATCTTTCGACTTTATCAGTTATCATAAGTGTTAGATTACGTTGGTGACCAGTGGCCCTCAAGTAGTCAAGAAATGAAGATAAGGTGATGCGATGGCTGAATAACAATTAGCAAAGGCAGTAGCAAAACAATAAGTTTTATGGCATACATATGTTTTAAACTAAGCAAAATTGAAATATAGATAACTCATTTACTTCAAAATCCATGATTACGACGGAGATTTTAATTTACTGTACAATGAGTTTAGTCAATGCTGTTGAACGGAATGCTGAACACTACCTGAAGCTTCAGAACATGTAATTAAATTATCCCAAGAAATATCTAGCACTATGCAGAAACGAATCTGAAAGCAAATTTTCACAGCAAGTTAAAATTGTCATTTCAGATAACTGTCCTCCAGGAAACACCGGCTGTGCGCGAAAATAACGTCCCGTTAAATGGGAAATGTCATGAAGCGGGCGTCGTGCAAGACACGACGGACTAGTAAGCCCGGTGCTGCCAAGATGGAAGGGTTGGGGTCGTTGAAAACCGATACTGCTTTCAAAGCCATTCAAGATTATTACAATAAAAATGGCAAATCACTTAACATTCCTCAAATGTTCAAGGATGACTCTGAGCGATACAAGAAACTGAGGTATGTAAGTATTAATGTGAGATTTTCTTTATCAATTTGGAGCCGACATCCTGCGGATCAGCTGATGTAAAAAAAAATAATCGCTGCAGTTTTTATTATTCTTTGAGTAAAGATTGTTAATTTTGTACTATAATAACATTGTGGGGAAATATTTATAACGTGAAATATTACAAAACCGCTAATAGTATCTAGTTTGACCTTCGATGACCTTGAAAAGTGCAGGTGTGTGCATTGAATATATCCTGCTCATTTTAGTTAATGTACCTGTTTTTTACTGTATTAATTCGATTATTCTTTTATTTTTGATTGTTAATTGTCATAAATGCGTTTCACACTGTGTCGTGGTTAGATTTTACGAATATTTTCTGATTACTTTTGTAGTATAAAGCTACAAATATTCCGTGGTCTGAAAAGCTGCCACGGAAGCACAATTGTCAATAAGTGTCTCAAAATTGAGATATTTCTGTCGTATTACATTTACTCTATTTCATTTTTATTTCATGATATACTAAAAATGAATATTATGATTCAGGTTCCTAATAATTTTTATCTCATTTTAACAGCGCAAGCATTGACACTCCCTCGGACGGGCCCATTCTCCTAGACTACAGCAAGAACCGTATTAATGAAGAAGGCCTCAAATTGCTGCTCGATTTGGTATGTAAATTAAGTGTTCACTCAACAACTCTACTGGATTTCTTGGTCAGTCTGATTTACTGACAATAAGTCTGGAGGAGCCATTCTGCTGAACGTTTTGTTATAACAAATGAAAATTAGAAGGCCATAATTAAGGTCTCGAGAGCCGTCAGCCCTCTTCTCAAGTTTCTCTTTACTAGGTACATTGTCATGATCCACGCATATCATACAATTTGTTGTTGAGTGTATGTTGATGTTAGCGATTACTCAACTCTTTATTCTTCTTTTGCCGATTTGAAGCAGAATTACTACTTTTTGTGAATTCTTAGTGAAAGTTTGTCGTATCATCGTAGTTTAAATTTTAAAATGGAACTTGACTGATTATATGGTAATTGCAGCTGTTCAATTGATATTCATTTCTCTCTTCGCGACTGAGATTCATTTCGGTATAGTAAAACATAAGTATTGTTGAAATGAAGTATGATAATTTCATTTTGAATGGTAATCTTAATCGTATGAATGTATAGAGTGATATGATATTTAGTTATATCTAACTACTAATATTTTCGAGACGTCGTGTGCCGCATGAAGAATTAGCCGCAAATGGGAACGAATATCGATGGTGTTGTTACTTGTAGCTACTATGACTTTTGTAGCTTTTATAGTTGTTCTTGTCAGTTGCAGTTGATCGAGTAATATCAGAATCATTATTGGTGACCCTGAAACGATTTGGTGTGGTTGACATCCAATTCATTTTTAATCTTAATTGGTTTTTAATCTTAATTGTTTTGTTTTTTATCTTGAGAGGTTTTTGTGTCACGATATTCATAGGAATAGTGATTGTTTTGATAAGTTTTACTCGTTGCTGCAAATGTGTACTAGAAAAACTAGCTCCAGTTTTACTTTATTCCTTGAGTGCACTATATGAGGGTACTTCTTTTACTTAAAGAAAAAGTAGTCAACCACTAGCGATGTAAAAATATCAGACACTACAGTTAATTAGTACATTGCACAGGAGAAAAGAAAATATCATGATTCTCTACCTTACGTGAGGTATTCCTTGTCGAACATCGGTAACCTTTAAAAACTGCTGAGCGAGGCGTGAAAAAAGTTCTACCTTTACCAGGCTCGGAGCAGGAAGGTGCCAGAGGCACGAGACGCCATGTTCTCTGGCGCGCCCATCAACTTCACGGAGAGCCGCTCAGTGCTGCACGTCGCTCTCAGGAACAGGAGCAACAAGCCCATCGTTGTGGCTGGGGAGGACGTCATGCCTGGAGTCAATGCCGTCTTGGCCCACATGAAGGAGTTCTGTGAACAAGTAAGAACTCGTCTCTTATATGTACAGGACCCGCGCACAACAGTCATTGATCCCCATTTGTTCAATGTGACCTGCTTCCCTTGGAAAAATTGTAGAAGAGCCCAAAAATCGAATATTTCCGCCGATTGTATGTTGAGCAGGAATTTAGCTTACAACGTTCGAAAATTTTTCATCTCTGAATTTCTTCACCCCATAGAACAATGCAACAATTACAGTCGTCCCCTGTATACAGCGTTAAATCGGTTCCATCAATCAAGCGCTCGCACTCGTCCCTCACATAGCGCGGTGTTAACTAGAGCGAGAAAATATAAAGCGGTTGTTTGCTGGAACCGATACAGCGCTGTATGAGGGGGGTGACTGTACTTCGAGGTGAGCGCGGCGTACTGAGCAGAGTTTGCACCTTGAGCATCCTGACGCATAATTGGATTCGTGCAGGTGATCTCAGGGTCGTGGAAGGGGTACACAGGCAAGGCCATCACAGACGTGGTCAACATCGGCATCGGGGGGTCTGACCTAGGCCCGCTGATGGTCACCGAGGCCCTCAAGCCCTACGCCAAGGGCCCCAAGGTGCACTTCATCTCCAACATCGACGGCTCGCACCTCGCCAACACCGTCAAGGTGAGCCCTGCTGCACCACTGGACTCCCGCTCAGGGAATTGGTGGCCTCATGTTTCTCCTGCGTCTCGTGCGGGTCGTGACTGAGGTGTGGGACGAAATCCGTCTGAAGAGGACGTGTTACACAATACTAGACAACTTACGGAAAAAGATGATGCGATTTTCGGGAGTATTATTAGCCGGTTCAAACCTCTCCAATTTAATTAGACTCCTTCTTTTAAAAGTGAAGTTGGGAACATTTATAGCTCCTCAGCAATGATGATAACATCAACAATGTAAGGTTTGGGAGTTTGAGGTTGTGTTCTTTAATGTGCTGAGCTGATATTTTCAGACAGCTGCTTGCTTTATGGCGATTGGTTATCGAAATTGTTAAAGAAATTTTATTTGTTCGTGTGAATATTTGTCTTTGTTCTCCCCTTTCAGCACTTGAAATGTTTTCATTCTCGCGCAGAATGTTAGGTAAATATAGATCTATAGATTTTTAAGAGATCACATTCTAAATTGTACAAATTATTTCTTCCTCCTTTTAATACAAAAAGCATCCCACATCTAGTGTCTGCACTCAGCCCACTACAGCCTTTCTACGATGGAGCGCAAGAAGAGGATTTTCAGTTTCTTCGATGGTGTTGTGCTGCTCAGATGCTGCCGACGAGAGGGTTGCTGTTCCACTCAGTGACCAATTTTTGGAGAGTTACGCTTCTCAGAGCTTGCGAAAATTATCTTATGACGATAGAAAAGGTCAACTCTGTGCTGTGACACACATAAAAGATTATCACCTATGTATGGAAATCAATGTGGTTAAAGTTCTACCGAGTAAATTTCATCTCACGAATCATGACCAAAATGTATTTGTTCAAATCTAAAATGTTTGCGATTTTCAGCTGCTGAACCCAGAGACGACTCTGTTCATCATCGCCTCGAAGACCTTCACGACCCAAGAGACGCTCACCAACGCCGCCTCTGCCAAGACATGGTTCCTGGAGGCTGCAAAAGACGTCAGTACCAAAGTCCTACTTTTTCACGGGGGCATCTATGCTTTTGGTCGTCCATTTGACCTTGCATCCATTGGCCGCCAAAATTGTAGATGAATCGGGGAAAAATTTAAACTGGGAGCACTTCCTTCGTTAGATTTTGCATGACGTTTGTATTATAACGAATATAACGTCTCAAGCCGTGCTTCATTTCTGATCGTGTGCTTGTGAGTGCAATTAATTGTATGTTGATGAGTACTTGTGGATGTGTTCTCTCATCTGGAGAGATGCGAGGCACTGAGCGGTGCCTCTTTCTAGTAGGTGTGATATTTTGTGTCTATTTTTCCCTAACACTTCGTATATATTTCTTATGAAGTTGATGAGATAGTAGACTACTTTAAAATATGTTCCGCTGGAGCACATCGCCACCGTATGGAAAGAAATCAATGTACTGAAAAAAAGCGTTGTAGGTATAAAAAGTCAAACATTCGTCAGTTGTCTTAGTACCTACATGAATTTTCGTATAATAATTTGTAATTACCTTTTTGTGACGTTTGGAAGTGCAAAATTAGTAATGATTTTATCTCTCTCCCGTAGCAAGTATGTATGTACTTAGTCAATGTCTATTTTATTTTATGGATACAAGATTTTATTGAAAAGCAGGTACTATCTTACGTTAATTATGAAAAGCAGGTACTATCTTACGGGTACTGCATCCCTTAGCAACGTCACCAAAAAACTTTCTATAATTATGAGGTGGAATCACGTTCTAATTTGCGCAGAAATCGTTGGTGGCCAAGCACTTTGTGGCGCTGTCGACGAACGCGGCAAAAGTGAAGGACTTTGGCATCGACGAGGCGAACATGTTTGGCTTCTGGGACTGGGTGGGGGGCCGCTACTCGCTCTGGTCCGCCATCGGCCTGTCCATCGCCCTCAACATCGGCTTCGACAACTTCGAGAAGCTCCTCGCAGGCGCCCACTTCATGGACCAACATTTCTGCACCGCTCCGCTGGAACAGAACGTGAGCTTCTTTTTTCTCGAGCTAGATCTGATGATTTCAGATTTGTCTTCTTCGTGTCTTCTTCTTTTTTGAAGTTATGAGGTGCAGCTTGCGTAGTTTTACGGTACAGTTGTCGGCCGATGACTTCGTGAAGAGATGCATCGTGCGGCAGTGTTCAATTTTACGAGCTTCAAAAAAATAGTTGGCACAGTTTTCGGGGCATTCATCTAACGTCTACTTGAGTAGATTTCATGTTAAACCTGGTAATTTGTATGGTTAGGAGGTTAGTATAATATAATATTCTGTTTGTATATATTTGTGTTTGTGTGTGAAATTTTTTCGTGAAATGCTGCTTGAGTTTTGACAATTATTATAATTCGTTTATGCGCCAGGCAATTCCACTTTAGGAAATGTAGAAATTTAATTTTGTTGCCGTGGAATATAATTTCGAAATATATCGTGCCCACTTATTGGTTCAACATTTCTAGCAGGTATTATATTTGATCTGTGGCTGATATGGAAAGAACCTACTAAAATATGGGCAGCATTCATTAACACGTTGGTTGCGATGATATTATTTTCCCAGGGGCAAAACGACCCACCGGTGGCTCGACTCGCAGTCAATGTGTTAAAAGTTATTCTGACGTACTTTGTAATTCGTGTTTGTATTGACCCAGTGACTTATGTGGCCACTCGACCGCTTTAATGGGAATTACACAAACTAATTCACTAGAGGCAGGAACTCTTTCATGTTTCTCCAACTTCCATAATAAAATCAAACGCTCGGACCATTCCCTCTGACATTGAGACGGAGGTCGAGGGTTTACAGTTCAGAATAAAAATAGAACATCAATAAAGCCTTAACACTACCACCTTTTCTCGGCCTCTCATTCAGAGAAGATCCTGTAAGGCGGTGAATTTCATCTCTTATTGACGTTTTTATAAACGCTATGAAATACATTCCAGTTGCCTGTGCTGCTGGCCGTTCTTGGCATTTGGTACAACAACTTCTACGGAGCTGAGACCCACGCCCTGCTGCCGTACGACCAACACCTGCACCGCTTCGCTGCTTACTTCCAACAGGGCGACATGGAGAGCAATGGCAAGTGAGTGACCGTCTTCCCTGGCTCTAAAATTATTGTGTAACTATTGTTGGTTTCCAACCGTATATGAGGAGTCATTCCAGATCAGTGAATTCTTTAAGGGAACTGCGTTAGTCTCGTGGGGTGTTTTGTCACCTCGATTTGGCCTAAAGGCTTGAAATTTCTCGTGTGGTTTCCACAGTAACGATGTTTGGAGCCATCAGGGGACTAGTGCAGTGCTGTGTCGTGCGGCCCTATCCAGTCAGGTAGTGGCGAGACTTCCCGAGTATGCTACTTTTCTGATCATTGTAGGGCAAATAATTTTTAGGTACACGTATGCGATACGCTGTCATTTCTAATATACAGATACGTAGGAACAAAAGAATGTATTTATATTTAAGTTTGTTTGTGGTGTTGCTTGTGGCTTCTGTGAACCAGAGCTCGTACTGTATATTTTAACGGATCGTTTCAAGGTATTGAGAAATTTATGTTCAATTTTAAAGCAGATGATTTTTATGAAATTGCCAGTGGAATACATAGCAAATCTGATAATATCAATAGCTAATTATTTCCTTACATGTATTCCACGGTAATTTTACAAGAAAATTGTGAAGTTTGACTTCTGTTATGCAATAGGTTGTTGTGTGCCTCTTCGTTTGATGGATATTTCGTTGAGTTTATTAGTGAAGCACAGATT
>VOMN01020211.1:0-28349 GCA_014899125.1 Orchestia grillus
AGGTCAGGGACTGTGTTAAATACACTGTGTTAAACAACATTCATCGTAGATAAGAGAAAGTGTGATGCACTCCTCAAAACAACAATTAATATTCAAGGAGCTTCTTCCAAAGATCAATTTGCTTCTTAGTCTTCTGGTATTAATTCTTTTCTGTGATGAAAGATAACAACATTTTGTAACTCATATACACTGATATGTTTTTCTTCTTTAAAAATTGAGCTTACGATCTTTTTGTGTTTGTACACATTAGTATATATTTTAATAGAAGGGGTGAATGCCTCAATTCATTAGGCTTTTCAAATATTCGACGTTTCAGAGAACCCTCGTGGTGGTGTGTGAGTTATTTTTCGTTCAAACATATTGTACAGCGACTCAGCCATCACGACTGCCATGGAAGAAATGTTTCCTGTTGTCGTCTTGCCCCCCCCATAATTTAAGTTTTTCTCAAAGCAGAGTCGCCATGAAAGTGAAGGAGTCTCGTGAGAAACTCTAGAGCTTAACACGTTCCCTGCGACGAGCCCACCGCGGGTCATTTTACCGGCGGGTCACCGGCGGGTCATTTTACCATTCTACCGGCGGGTCATTTTACCTCTTGCAAAATGGCGTCATTGAAGGAAAAGTGCTAACCCTCCTCCGTCGCCGACGGCTGAACTCGTTTTACCCAAATCAAATTTTTTAACTTTGCTCGAGCAAACTTGGTAGCTGTTTGGCTTAGTACAAATAGAAAAAAAGGCACGAGTTTACTCGTGTTTCCTTGACATCTCTCGCTGCAAGCTGACCATTCCCGCGTTTACTCGTCCATCTCGAGCGAATGCAGTCGTCTCAAAATTGTGCGTTTTCATCAGAAAATTTGCTGGAAAATGGGTTAAACCGGTTTTCAAATCGCAATTCAAGTTTGATCAGTCACGATCCTCACGTCTGTTCGTTGCAGGATGCCAGACGAAGAGCTCAAGGCCGGGTCCACGACCGTCCGCATCCTGGTCCCGCATCCCGCCATCACAGGTGGGTGCCTCGTGTGCGGTAAGATCCAGCACATCTTGGGGAAAAAGGAAAAAAGAGAGAAAGAAAGACACTCTATTGCTATCAAGTTGACATAACGACATGTTGGGTTTTCATTGCTTTTTAAGGAGCCTGTGTCCATTAACGTATCGTATGTGGTGCACTTCAAGTAAATGCGTCTGTATATATGAAACAGTACGAGGTTGGAGCTTGTATCCTCTCTATCAGGACGGCAAGAGAACAACATCTTCCTCCTGTCGATGCAGCGAGCAATCTTTCATAAGTATATCAATCTGTACCTCTTTTATTTATATTTATCGTATTTAATGCATATCGGATTTATCGGATTTTTACTGGGACAAGCATGCGATTTGTAGGCACCCTGGTGTATGAATTCATTTTCATATTCTAACATTTTTTATCTTTTGGGCATTTTGATACCTGCATTTTATCGCATATATTGATACGGAGGATATCAAGTACTGCCACCAGTGGCTATGAGAATTGGTGTCCTTGTAATTATTATCCATTGGAAAGACGACACACCAAATTGGATTCGGGCACAACGTACGCAGAACAAACGAAGTATTATTAACGATGTGAGAGCGTGAAGAACGTTAAGTGAACCCAACATTGACACGTATGTTGACACATCATGCTCTAAATAACGCAACATTGACACAGCATGCTCCAAATAACGCAACATTGACAGAGCATGCTCCAAATAACGCTACATTGACACAGCATGCTCCAAATAACGCAACATTGACACAGCATGCTCCAAATAACACACACTACCCGTGCAGGCATCACGAGTGTGCAGCTCCTCTACACAGCCTACGATGGCTGGCTGTCCTCCGGCTCTAAGCGCTGGGCCATCGACAAGGTCTCCATCATGGACAGTTTCGGGACGCTGTGAGTGCTACTCTTTGTCTCTTTCAGAGAATCTTTTGAATTTTCGATTAGCTGTCATGTCTCATTAATTCTCTGTTTCTTTCTCAGTTCTTTTTGAGCTTTGGGTATGCTGTAACGTCACATTAATTCTACGTTTCTTTTGAATTTTTTTTTTGGGGGGAGGGGGGAGGGAGGTTTCGATAAGCTGAGAAGTCTCATTAATTCTTCATTTTTTTAGTTGCTTATGAGTTTCCGGCAGCCTAGACATCTCATTAATTCTTTGTTTGTTTTTGAGTTTCCTTCGAGTCATCGGCGAGCTGTTAGTCCTTATCAAACTTCCGTGTCTTTTCAAGTATAGCAGTCACCAGGGAGAGTTTTGGTGAACTATGAGTACTCATTAAGTTTCCGTTTCTTTTCGAGTTCGGATGTCATTAAATGACGAGTTGCTCCTATTGAATAACACTTGGTAGCTACACGTTGGCTATTACGGAACTTCTCAATACGCTCTGAGTACTCAAAATGTAAGCAATGTTTTCCACATCCCACATGCTCGTGCGTTTGAGGGGGGCCGCTACCGGAAGAAAATATCGATTTTTGTTCAGAATATAGAATTTTCGATTCCGAAGACAGTGCTGCCATTAATATCTATGTTGTGTATTTTTTGCAGCCATCTTCCTTGAAAATACGTTTAACCTGTTTTCGAGTCTCAAGAAGGAAACATCCCTCTACATGTTTTGATAATATTGTCGCTCAAACCATGAAAATTGCTGAAACTTATTTAAGAAGTGAGTGCCGTAGAATGTCATCCACGGCAAAACTATTAATGCTATTGTAATAATTTTTCTTCCTAGTATTCAGTAATAAATTTTTCAGTCGATAGCACTCTTTTAACAAACAGCCCAGCAATCGGATTGTGTTTACACAGGTTTGAGTGAACAAGTTAGGGATTGGTCCCTTTGGCGCAAACTGGGCATGCAAAGGGAAAAAATTCACAATATATTCAAACTTTGTGTCACAACGAAAAGAAAATTTTCTTAACGGGCGGTTTGAAATGAGCTTCCCATTGTTTTTGTTCCAGACAAAATTTTGTCTCGGCATAATTTTTATAATATTTATGTCTAATATGACAGCTGTGTCCATGGCAACAAAAAGAAATATACTATATTTTTTGTTCTAAATCAAGGTATACTCTAGAAACATTGCTCTTACATATGCGTTTGAATCACATTTCAAAGATTAATTATTAATGAAAATTATATTTCCAGTAGTGCCTCTTTAAGGACAGCTTTCGATTTTTTCAATTGTATTTTAATGATTTGAAATAGTTTGGATTGTATTTTTTATGCACTGAAGTGTAGAGGACAAGTAAGCGTAGAACAGGTTATTTATTTGACGAATTTACGACGACAAAATGAATTATTTTCCGAACTATGTGTATCGTCATTGGAAGGATACGAATTTTACCTCGATCGATTAACGAAAGCTTTAGTGTACGTGTTGATGCACGTGTTGATGCATGTACTGTTGATGTTCGCCTGAACCCTTTCACCACCGATTCTTATTTCTGAATAAAATCAAACTTATGGCATATATTACTTGTTTATAAATCTAGGACATTTGAAAAATTTATTATAAAATTCCCTTTTCCATAGAGTAGGGTACAGGCCGGCTTTTTTTTGTCCCATCGGTATTTCATAATGGGATTATATATCCTAATGGGTTTACTTGAAACGCTTGGGACGCTTTATCCTAATTCAGGAGTAAAACGGTTAAAACACGCGTTGATGTACGCTTCGAAATATATATATTGATGTTGGTGTGTACTTTAACATAGATATTGATGTAGGTGTACAAACGTGTTTATATATGTTGCTGTAGTAGGTGTACATGTTGATGTACTCACTAATGCCCGCGTTGACGGTCACAGGCACTCGTTCTGCAAGCTGGGCGTGACGCTGGAGACCGGAGTGCCGCTGGTGCTGCCCCTCCAGCCCGCCGAGTGCACTCCTCGCTTCACGCCTTGGCGCCCTCCTCTCAACGTGAGTAGCTTTATCGTTTTATTTTCGGTGAGTTTCTTTTCTTCCCTCTTTGACCGTGAGCTTCTTCTCCTCCCTCTCTGAACGTGAGTTTCTTCTCCTCCCTCTCTGAACGTGAGCTTCTTCTCCTTCCTCTCTGAACGTGAGCTTCTTCTCCTCCTCCCTCTCTGAACGTGAGTTTCTTCTCCTCCCTCTCTGAACGTGAATTTCTTCTCCCTCTCTGACTGTGAGAGGAAGGAAAACCTATTCCAACAAAGCAACAAAGTTGGAAGTGCACTACGACGGATTGGTTTTGAAATGCCTTAGGATTAGCGACAAGCGCCTAAACCCTGCGGGGAACGGGAGAGTTGCGCTTCCTGATGGGAAGCGCTGCGTGACTCCATGAAAATCCCCCACCACAGCTGGGAGTAGAACCTAGGATCTCCTCACATGAATCGCAGCGCGCTGCACACTGCTCTACGGAGCGTTGCAGTCCGCTGGTGTTGTGGCTGTTGAACTTGTGTGTTCCTGGACTGAGTCCGGTGGCTGGTGTGCCAGGGCAGTGAGTTGTGGTCTGCTGGGGTTGTGGCTGTTGAACTCCTCCTCTGGTATACTCCTCAACTCAGACCGATGGGTATTTTTCTGCGAATGCTCACGTTGTAATTTGGTAAGCAAATATAAACTTACGCGTAACGTCCGTGTCGTTATTTTGTGAACGGACGCTAATTCTGAGGCATGCAGAGTGTTCTACGTGTGGTTTTACTGGCGTGTTTTTGAGTTCTTGAAATATTTCACGCCATATCGTTTTAAATTATAGTCTCTCAACGCCGTTCTAGTTCAATTTTGCCTTGTAAGACAGTTAGAGATGAAAAGTTTTCTTGTTTATTCAAGTTTTTCTTGCTTGGTCTCGAATTAGTAGTTATAAATAGTAAGTATCTTCTTACGATCAGCGAAGGCATTCATGGATAATTATTCAAGTTTAAGTTTTGTTAATATTAGTTCATTAACTTAAGGCTTTCCTGCCATTTTCTGAGGGGTAAATGCCAAACACTGAAGTTAATTTTTTAAATCTGTTGCAGGAGCGACCCGAAGAATCTACAGGCGATCTCTCGTCAACTCTTCGCCCCAATGGCACGTCAGGCGTGACCGTCATCGAGCACGACGTTCGTGTGCCAGACGTCAACTCCTCTGTCAATAAGACCCCAGAAACGAACATCGGTGTCATCGAGAAACCCACCAAAACTCCACCCAGCTCTCCGGTAGCGCATGACTTGCATTCTGGTGAAGCCTCGAGTAGTTTCAGCGGCACGTCTTCTCTCGGTCATCCTCAATCTTCTGTAATAATCAGCTTTCCCGGATCCTCTCGTTTGCCTCCGTCAGAAGTGAAATCACCATCTTCATCATCTGCTTCGTCGTCGTTCTCCATATCTCTTCCTTCCGCTCCCAGCCAGCCGTCGGGCGTGTCAGGAACTGCCTACAAATTTGTGCCTCCTCGCGTTGCTCAAGACGCTGCTCACACCAATTTACACTGGAGCTACAACTACGACGACTTCTTCGACGTGAACCACCAAGTGATGCGTCTCAATGGATCAGCTTCTCATCCCAATTACGTCCCCACTCTAGTGGTAACCTCACAGCCCATCTCGGACTATGTTGGGTCAAGCTCTTCAGAAAAAGCTATCCATGTTGGCAATAACGAGACACGCCAAAATGTGTCAAATTTGCGTGACGGGCCTGCCCCCAATCTGTACCCTGCCAGCATGACGGAAGGCATGGAGGAGTCAGACTACTCTCTAAACATATCAAACGCTGATTTTGCCACCACAACCCCCACGGAAGAACTGCTTCCTGGGGTCATTTTGCGCCCGAAAAACTTCAGTTCTTCTCAAAGTCGAGTCGTCATAAAAGTGAATGAGACTCCTGCAAAGCTTTGGGGGTTAACCGGTTTTCAAACTGTCCCTGAAAGGGACAATATCACCAACTCTAGTAATGGAACTTCTACTTACGTTGCAAGCGCTAATTCTAAACCTGACAAAAGCTTCTCGATTGATGCGAAAAATGAATCATCATCGTCAGAGATGAAGAAGATTGCTGGAGCTCACACCAAAACTCCCAGCATTGAGCCTGATGGCTCTATAGTTGTCTTCAGTGATTTTCAAGATGAGAGGTCGGACCTTCCAAATTTAGAAACAAGACTCGAATATTATGATTTCGATTATGCATATCAAAATCAAGATACAAAGCGTCAGTCTTCGCTTCTTCTCGGTAAGCACGATGATAATAGGCGGCCTGATGGCAGTCCTCTCACACCATATGTGAGCAATCCATATGGCTTTGAAGATGCCAACAACCCTGGTTTGGAAACATTAGGGACAATATCTTACAACAGTCTTGTGGATGGTGAAGTTCCTATGAACGAAAGAGCGCGCGCTCTATTTAGTAATTCAAATAAAGAAAATAACCAAGCTTTAACTCCTCCTAATGAAGCCACTAAAGATCCCATAAGGAAGGCTACGGATCCGGTACCTCTAACTCAACACGACAGCGCGCAATATCCTCCTGTTTCCCTCAGCATTGGTATTTCTTCCCCTGATGCTCGAGTTCCGAATTTCAACACATATCGTTCAGAACAACAGTACAACATCAAATTTCAGCGCCAACCAAATGAGAGGAATGAATCCCCCATCCTTTCAGCGAATTTACGCCCTCCAGCTGCCCCTACCCTGCCTCAAATGATTCAAGATCGACAAAGAGCTGAAGAAAAGCTTTTGATAGAAGGTCATCTTGACTTCGCGACCACCAGTGCACCCTCGTACCTACGGCAGCTCTCTGCCTTCATTCCACAGCTATTCTCTAATCCGCTTTCCTCTCAGCCAGAAGAGGAACCGGAGCATACACCATCTCGTCATCTTCCGCAACCCGAAAAACAAAGCAATAGAACTCTTTTATCGTCCCCTTCGGAAATAATTGACGGTCCACAAGTTAGAGTAAAAGGAGTGAAACTCGTCTCTGGAGACTCCGACGTTATGACTACTGAGACGACTTCTTCCAGTGTTACTTCTACTGAAAGATCGTTCCCTTACTCATGGAGCTATTTCTTTGGAAGACGATCTTCTGAAGAAACTGATGAAGTAGCGGAAAATGAAGAAGCACCGATTGGTGCTGCCACTGGGAATACAGACGGGCCAGGCCACGGCGACGTGTTTGACTACCCACCAAAACGCACGCACTCTGCGCGAGATGAGGGGGAACACGGTATGCGTTCCCATGGGGAGTGGAGTTCGTCTTACGTCACTCACGAGCTGTTACATCACACCCCAGCGGTGCAGCAGAAGCACGTAAGCCAGCCTCATCATTTCTCACACTCCGTTAAGACAAACGATGCTCTCGCTCATGTCTCTCGGTACGGCACGACATCGCCTCCAGGCAATGTGGAAGGTTTTGGAGTTAGCTCTCCTCATGGCGGCAAGCCATTAAATCACAGAAGGAATGAACCATCGATCGGCAGACGGAGACCGCGTCACCAGCATCGCTTTCACCTGCGTGGGGGGAAGAGTGGTCCTGGGCCGCTCCGACACCCTCCTAAAGCTATCAAGCTTCCGAAAAATCTGCCCCCTAATTACCCTTTCTATCAGTTAAATCCTCTGACTGCTCTCCCCACTCACTTAGTTGCACCTCCTCCGTTGAATGTCATGTCTGAACCTCGACGTGCTTCCAAAGGACAAAGAACCTTTAGGGACAAAAATTCAGCTCGCGAAGTAGCTGAATCCTTGGATTTTGTCTCTGAAACTACCAGTGCCCACAGCAATAAGACAGAAGAACCTCACTCTATTGTTGCAAATTCAACAGCTTCACTTGCGTCTGGAAATTTATCTGTCCATTCACTCCCAGAGACCCCGAGTGAAAACATCGATGAACATCAAGAAGCGTCCACCAGAACCGAAACCATTATCGAACTTGTAAAAAACGTCACTCATAATTCAACCGAGCGGCGAATGGAAAGGAAGTTGAATATCGACAAAAATCATAACATTCGACTACCATCACTTTCACATGCCGTAGAGGATGGTGTTATTGAACAGGCTTCATCTGATAAATTACATGATGCATCTCAGCCTCTACTTGGCCTAGTTTCTTACAATTACAACCAGCAGAATGGAGAGTCTACCTTTGTATCTAATGATAACTATCAAAGACAATCTCTAAGCTCTCCCCATTTACCTGACGATGCAGATGAAGTTGAACCATTTTTGGAGAGGGATTCTCTTCGATATGCCATGAGTCATGTTCCTTCGTCCCAAGCTTCACCAGATAATACTCTTAGTAAGCATGAGTACCATTTAAATTCGCCCCAGTGGACTAACTACGACGAGCTTACCGGTATTTTGAGCAATGGAGGAAAGTTAGTCGTGGAAAATATAGAACTGGCTTCAAGTCCAAACCATGCAGTGTCTCCTAACTACAACACTATGTCAGAAAATGAAAAAGATTCAAGGAAGGAAAATTCTCCGCTGTCAGTAATTCAACCACCAGAAAATGTTCCTGGAGACTCCATATTGGCAGACGCATCATCCGCCTCTGATGAATTTTCTTTCGCGGACTCATCCTACGCTTCGCTGTTGCCGAGTCCTGCTTTACCTGACCCGCTCAGCTCGAACATCAACCCAGAGGTAATGGATGAGCACGATCGTTTCTTATCCGAACAATACATACCTGCTCCAAGTTTAACTTACAAATCCTTTCTTTCTAGCCCTTCCGAAATGAGTTCAGCGGAATATAGAGAGCGCTTTGCCTCCGCTGGAAGTCCATCAGACTCGGCTGCATCTCTGCGTGACCAGCAATCAGTGGAAGGATTGACGGCTCATCAGTCTCAAGAAAGATCTTCAGACTCATCGTATAATCTTGAAAACTCTGATTTTCGGGATGAAACTTCGTTTGGAGGCAGAAGTTTATCCGTTGAGTACGACCTCGAGGACGTACTCCGAAAGATGTCTCATTCTCCCGGCAGCTTCAAGCCAAGTTTTTATCCGCAAAACGCTGCCATGAGAAACCAAAGCTCTGTACATGAGAACGCAGGTTCTTCTTCTTTCATAGCGAGTGACGGGGAAGTCTATGCATCACATCCGCCGGTATCCCCGTCTAATCAGTACCGTGGTTTGCGTGCCCTAAGCGATGCTTTCAACGCACCAAGGGTTGCAGGCCACGAGATGAACTCGAACTTTGGACCTCGTATTCCTAAAATGGATGATCCAAGTTTGCGTCCTGTTTATGATAGCGTTTTTCCATCTCCGATTTACAATCGTCCTCATTCTGGACCTCCACCAACCCACAGACATCCATCGTTTCGCTGGAATCGCGAAGTAGGTGTAAGAGTTAGGGGTCGTGGTGGCATTTCTGTTCCCATAGGTCCGATTCCCATTGGTCCTATTCCCATTGTGGGTCCGATAGGGGCTTGAGATCGGAACGCAGATTTCAGTCATACTGTAAAAGTGAAGATTTCTTTGAGATGAACAAATTTTTGATATACTTTTGCGCTCGCTGTTGACGTTTTAGATCAACCAATTGAGAATAGCGTGAGTCGATGCGACAATCTCGAGCAGGTTCTGTAACTTGCCTGCCGATCGTGAAAGTCGGTCTGTTTTTACGCAGGCTTTGGTCATGCTTATTTATCGACTGCTATTTTTTCTTTTTAAGGAAATATTTTATTTTCTTACGTTGTTTTTTCATTAACTTTTGTTGAAACTTACGAGTATATCCCCGTTTTTTATGTATTGTTTTACTGTTGCTTTTAACATAGCTTTGTTTTGTGATGGAGACGTTGTTGACGACACTGCCTTCGAGTTCTGTCTTGGAACTGCGAGCCGCATATTTTGTAGTTGATTTCAGGCCTTTTGTTGCGGTCTACTGAGCACTTGATTATTTAAGCAACTCCATCGTATTCCGGCATAATATTCTTAGCATTTTATCTAATGCTTAGTATTTTATGTTTATTTATTGTAGAAGTTGTGTTTTTCCTATTTGAACGAGTCTCACGTTGCCAGTTCTACTTTTAGCCAATAGTGATCTCTTTTTCCCAGAAAATCAACTCGTTTTATGTATCTGCTTAGGTATACGGTACTTATGTTCTATTATCAAGTCCCTTGCCATTTTCATTTTACAAATTCTTGTTTTTACGCTTTGTGTCTCACACAATTTTCACTTTAAAACTATGTATGTAATGTATTAGTGATCAGTTATAATCAATTCTTCTAGTGAATGATCAATTCATTTCAAATCGTGCATTGGCGGTCAATTAATTTTCGCTTCAGCGTCAAGTTAATTCTTGGGGGTTCAAATTTTTTCAGCTAGGCTACTTTTTCTTCGTGATCTTGAGCGTAAATTATAATTTTTTTACCGGTGACGAGGCACGTTCTCACACGGAGCTCTTCGGTTAGGTTAATATCTTCTTTGTCACGGTACCTGCTGGCCTACGAGCTCCGTGTCCAGACGTGACGGTGTCTCGCGGAAGTGCCTATTCTAGGTCCGGTGTCTAGTGCCTTATGGCATTTCCATTTATAATTGGACGGCTACATACACAAAACGATACTTCTGGGTCGAAATTTGATGCGTGCAGTGAAAAATTGATCTTTTTGCTCTGTGTGTAATTCCTCTTGACGTTAGCTGCCGAGATCTTCGTCCTTAACGCACCGTATCTTGATGACCGCGGAACAATTACGCGTTCTGTGGCGCTCAGGTGGTGGTCTATCAATGTATCTACTACTAACACTTGTATTCGTTGGAAACATTAACTGGGTTCATTAATTTACTATCCAAACTTCCGCACCCTCAAGCAGTGAGAGTCTTCGTGGGAACAGGCTACGAAAATTTTGAAATTATGCGTATTGAAATTATCGTATGCGTATCCACAAATTTTTCGTTGATTGTTCCTGTGAAAACGCGCGCTGCTTGTAGGCGGGCGACGCTTGGGTAGCACAGGAACAAACCTAGTTGATGTATTCATTTGCCTCACGAGATCGATCCAGGTCGCCCCTTATTCTAGCAAACCTATCGGTATTCTACTAATACTCAGATCGTCTTGCTTGCTTTCTCGTGATAGTGCAAGCTCTTTTGCAATAACCTAGGGCAGAAATTCATAACTCATCTCTAAGTAACTGAATAAAGGTTTTTCCATCATTTCATGGTTACGGTTCCATGAGACTAAAGTGAATGAATTAGTTTCTTCTTGAACTTTGAATGTTTGTTAGGAATTCAAAAAGAATCATTAGAGGCTCAAACGGGACTTAGAAATAGTGACCCAGGGGGTTACGGGTGGTCTAGTTAACTAAAAAAAAACCTTAGTAGACGCGCCCCGCCAAAAATGGCAGGACAGACGATGTTAATTCCTAAAGATGCCCTCTCATTTACGGTAACATGAAATTAAATATTGTTATTTTCAGTATCACTGATACTCTCGCAGTCTCGCTTATTACTTAGAAATACGGAAGCCGGGAATTTTTTCCCATCTGAATCCTTAAGAGCGTAACAAAGAGACGGACGGATCAAACAAGCAAGCAACACTGGGCTATTATTATATAGTGGATAGTGATGTTAATTGATTTCTTGTATCTGCGCACACCAGGTTCCATGTTATTAAATAGGGGTGATAGAGGCCGAGGTATACGTTCAGAAACAAGAGAAGGGAAACCACCTGATAAGTCCTAAATCGTACTCGGGATTCCATTTTCTTAGTCCATTACTGTATCTTTAGAGGAAAATAAACGTCCAGGGTTCATGATGGGTAAGAATCAAAAACTTCCGCTGGATTTTACAGTGAAGTCCAGCTGAAGCTTTTAATTTCAGCTCAATCCAATATCTATAATCTTTCACGCGGCCTTTGACCTTGTGTTCTTTTAAGAGCTTTAAATTTGAATGATGCGTCTTCACGATGTGAACGCACTTATTCTGAAGTTCATACTAAAAACTGTTTATTCAAGTAAAGAGAGATAGCAAATAAAATTAAAACATGCCTTGAATTCATGAAAACACTGATGGGTCGCCCAGTTTAATTTCGGTACTGTTTATGGAACTCCCTTTGTATTTGGCGCTTGAGTTTGTTACGTTTTTTAATAATCTAGAACTTCTAATTGAAACTTCGACGTTATCTATTGTTAGAACCTTTATGTATTATTTTTGAACGAGAGAGGCTAATTTTCCATTTTGTTGTTTCTTTTCTTAAGCTGTGTGACCTGGATGAGCTCTTTATTCGTCTCGAGCGGCCTTTTTTCTCTTCTGATCTTTGTTCTTTCTTCACAGCTTTGGCTCACAGTTGTCTCCACAGGTCGAAGAGGACCTGCCAACATAGTGCGTCGCCGTGTTCCAATCTAGGAGAAATAATCCATATTGCCCTTGAGCAGCATTACGGGGCGCTTCTTTTGCACAAGCGACTTGTACCGGAATTCGATCTGCTCATATTGGATATTCTTCGCCACTTTCCTTACGCATTCGAGTGCACGTTTCCACTGCCAAAAATTTTTCAAGTCAATGACGGTAGAGGCAAATTATGCTTCGTCGTGCACCGGATTTACAAAATAAAAAAAATAAAGTAAGGCAACGGTCCTAGGAAGCACTTCTGAAAAAATGAACTCCACCTCACAACTTCGAGAGAAAAAAAAACGGACGGGAGTCCAGTGTTCGGTGAAGCGGAGGAAGAAAACTTGTAATTCAAGATCAGTAGCCGATAATAAATATTTATTGTAGCTTTAAGTTATTTATTTATGTTTCTCACTTGTGTGTGGAGCAGCTGATTTTTAGCTAATTTATATTTGTATGAAAGCAGACAACCGCAAAGATATGGTCGTGGAAGATCTAAAGTGTTTATTATTTGTCCTTTGCTCCTTGATTCCTTGCCTGTGCTCGGCAATGGGCCTCATTAACAGTCTTTGGGCCTCACTGTGAATAGATCGATCGTTCGGGTGACAGGAAAGAACAATACATGCTCCAAACTTTAACTCAATGCGTTCGCTCAAAGTTTTCTTGTTGATATACAGGGGGACACAGAAAAACAGCGTTTTTGAAAACTCAAACATTAAAAATTCAACGAAAAATTTATTGACAGCCATTGAACCTGTACAACTTGCCTTTAAGAAACAGTAATCCAAATTATCAATGTTTGAAAATTACGTCCTATTTATATGGTTGCCACGACGTATTTCAAAAGTTACCGTTTTTCTGTCACCCTGTATCAGCAATCGCTGTAACGGCAGACTTGAAATATTTCTCTGCAATTCTGTTCGAGGTCGAAACTTATGGTGGATGTCGGGGAAAGATTTAGCAATCAGTGATTTAAAGTAGGGTACAATTGAAATGAGTGGTTTGAAGTAGGGTACAAATTGAAATGAGTGATTTGAAGTAGGGTACAATTGAAATGAGTGATTTGAAGTAGGGTACAATTGAAATGAGTGATTTGAAGTAGGGTACAAATTGAAATGAGTGATTTAAAGTAGGGTAAACATTGAAATGAACGACTAAACGGTGAAGTTTGGAACTCTACTGACATTATATCGATTTAGTTTTGATTGGGCAGTTAATAACTGGTGCAACACACAAATACGATGTTTTCAATAGCCTTAAGAAGTCAACCCTATTGTTTTCAGTCTAAACAAACACTATGCACTTCAAACAATAAATTTTCATGGTGCGCCACAATTTCTCACTAAGGTGAAGAATGTTACAACGTCCTGGACGCTGATGCTTTTCCATCAAGATCAACTGAACTACTTTTTATTATACTAGTAAATCTGGATAAATGCGTACCAATGAGTAAAGTTTGTTACGTAAAGGTCAGATTTTCTTAAGAGGAATTAGCGCTGTGCTTTACATGGTGTCCTATCGTAAAACCAATTCTTGTCGTCCCGGAATTATTTACTTCAGAGCTGCACAGCGCGTCTGAGGGCATACGTACCCGTAACCAAACTGATATTGCAAGCTTAAGGGCTGCTTGCCAAGGTGATAAATGTACGTACTAATGGCCCATAATTAAAATTTTTAAAGCTGCTGAGAAACAGAAAGCTTATGAAGAGTCCACTAATCTATTTTATGATGGAATAATTCCCGCAGTTTTGTTCGCGAAGTCGTTTTCTACAAGTCAGAGGATATTAAACCAACAATATCCAGTAGTACATTGGGACGTAGTCTCAGGTTTCAAACTATGACATTTTTTAGGGTTAACTAAGCCGAGAGCGTGTGTTATCTTAAATCTAGGAACACTCACACCCATTCAGTCGTCAGCTAATAACCCTCTGGTTCTGTTTTGTGGTTGTCAAACTAGTGATCTGTCAGTAGCATATGTGAATGCCGTGGTTGTTGCATTCACACGGCCAAAATTGATTACACAGGCTATGTAAATGAACTGCCGGCCACTTGCTACTTGACGGTACATTTACACTGCCAAATCGGCGTGAATGAAAGGCTTTTGCTTAATACCTTGATGGTGTGACCGTTGTCAAGTTAGAGTGAGGTGTGCTCGCATAGAGCGCAGCAAACCACCGCTCTACAATCATCCACTCATAGAGCGGTGTCAGCGTAAAGCAAGCTTTAAATATCACAAAAAATATTTGCGTCGTAAGAAGTAAATGGTAATTGTTTCAAAAAGTAAATAGGAAGATTGAGCTGTGTGTGAGGAGGAAAGTTATAACTTCGTATATTTTTATGCTCTCTTTATAATTACGGACGCTTGAGTGATGTGAGAGTTAAACTTCCTTTGGCACGGGAAACACTCCGTGGTTCCATAGAAATCAGCCTGCTTAGCCGGAAATCGAACACTGATTTCACAGGTGTGAGCAGAATGCGCTACCATGTAGAGCAAAACGCGTTACTGTACATAACTAAATGTGTAGCTCTTGGATAAATATACGACCCACAGGAAAGTCAAATATTTTCGACAACTCTTGGGATTGTAACGCGAAGATTATTGGCAGCTTATCAAATTAAATGCAGCAAAGCACGGAAAGTACTCAAAGATATTATTGAAAATGGTGGTGTAGCTAGTCGAAAATGATTAAGAAGCAATACAAAGTGAGTATCCATACTTAGAGCCATATGTGCAAAAATAATTTAGTCTCCGCCACCTTCTACATTTGAGAAAATGATAGAAAATAAAATAAGGTTAATATTTACTGCACAGGGCGTCCTGTTCATTGCACAGCCTTCATTTTAGTGTCACAGGAAAGGGATCAATGAATTGCACACTCTGTACACTTGGCCGCAGTAAAGTAAATATTTAGCTAAAATAAAAATCTATAAATTATGTGTTCTTGCACAAATGAAGATTTACTGTCATAGTGTTACTTGGAATATTTGGATTATCGAAAACCTGTCACAGCTGTTGCATAGGCAATTCCTTGACCCGCAGATGTCAGGGTCATGAAAACAACGGGATTTCAAATTTTGGAATTCCAAGACTGTTCGTACGAATAAAAATGACTTCAGATTTTTTTCAGTTCAATTAGAAACGTATTATTAAATAGTGGTAACTTTAATGTGTGCAATAATATATTATTAAGTTTAAGTGTTACAAGAAAATTGTATGTTGAAACTTAGTTTGGGTTTATTTGAAGTTCTTGAAATATCACGAAATATTAATCCGTGCAAAGGGAATCGTATGTTTGTATACAAATCGTCTACGAAGTCGATGCTCAGCTGCTCGGTACTGATAATGTTATACGTCAATCACGGGTGTTCGAGGTGTGGGTAAAATTTGATTGAAATTTAATTCCATAGCGCGGTGATCGAGACCATTGGATCTGCTCACTATATACGTCACCGTGACGTTGGTGAGTATAGAGCAGTTTAAGGCCTGGAAAACGATTGGGTGAGAATTCACGCAGTTGTATGTTGTAGATTAGTGTAGCAAATTGGTTCTCAAGTATTTTCGGTGGATATGAAACAATTTTTGTCGACGGAAGCAAGCGGTAGGACTGATCTGAGGGTAAATGCACAAAAAATTATTTTCTAATAATCTTAGGAAAAGTAGTATTTTTTTTTTGCTACTTCCAGAGTTCAGGCACTAATCAAATTGAAACCAAATAATTTCACTGTAAAATAGTGAATGAAAGAGATTCTAATGATGCTTTAGTTCATGCAAATAACTGCTAACTAGCAAATCTAGTTCTCACTTAAAATTAGTGCTTAACTTTCTGTTGCTGAAATTATTACTTATCATAGCGTTGTAATTCTAAAATGGTGGATGGGTTTTGATGTCTTTGAATGTCTTACAAATTATGTAAAAAATTTGTAATACAAAATAGTACTAGTCATTCGCAGAATATATTTTATTTTATATTATTGAATAAATAAATAAAATCAGAATCATATCATATTCTAAGTCATCAAAGCCCTGATATCCAAAGATTTTTATATCCTTTCCTAAATCTGTATTCTTGAAGGCTGTACCTAGAAAAAATTTTTCTTAAAAATTTTAATGTAAATGTGCTAAAAGATGCAAGACTGGTATGCTAGTCAATACACAATATACTGAAAAGCATGTAAATTTATATCTTGTCAAAGCATTGGGCTTCAAAAATAATGCATTAATTAAAGATATAAATAAAGCATTTGTATGAAATAATTGTTTCACTCAATGACTTTACAGTGTAATTGTGTTTATATTTCTGAATACTTTTGCTCATGAAATGCTTCATGTATGTGTGCACAAGCAGAGTGTGTGTAGAAATCCAAGTGTTGGGCACCTTCTTTGATATTCACCTAAGAATAGAAGGTACCAGAAAGAAATTTTTCTGTATTTTTCTATCTATGTGTTTCAACAGTTAATATTAATTTTAAGCTATTAATGTACAGTGAATGACTGTCTTCATTTACAGTCTTTACTGCAATGTGGGGCTATGTGCAACAAGTTTAGAAGTTTTTGTTCATAACTTTGTACTATCTATGAACTTTGCATCATGTTTATAAATTATTTTGCAGATTTTGTAGGAGCTATAAAATAGTGTGCAAAAAAATTCTAGTTCCTAACTGCAATTCATCATACTAAACAAAATAGCATCTCAAGTAGCCATAGCATGTGGGACAAATTTGAAACTTGCATAAAAAGTGTTAATTATTTTTTAATGTAAAAAGTTTTCTCTGGCTCAGCAGGTAATCATATCAACATGCAAAATTTCTGGACTAGTTTTTGACCTCTTCAATTATTTTGATTTGCTCATGCGTGAGAGTAGCATTCAGTGTTGAAATTATGTTAGCGGTGACACCCCAGTGTGGCCCGGGCTTGAAGGCTCAAACATTGTCAAGGTATTCAAGAAGCTCAGTTGACATGCATTGGATGCAGTTGATGTGTTGACTTCAGCTCATATTAGAAGTATGCAAATCTAAATTGCAATTCAATTGCAGCAATATATCAATTCAAATGATTCTTCATTGATTCAAACAGGGTAAAATCCTGATAGAAAAAAATTCAATGCCTGAACCAGCCTTTCACCTCCAGAACCCATTTAAATGTGGAAAAAATTCATGGGCTTGGTACTTATCAGTTCTCTCTTTAGGGTTGGGGGTAGATTATTAATGAACTTGCTGAACTGTCTTATCTTTTGTAAAGCTCAATTCCTTTAGCAGGATCTAGCTTCCAAAAAATGAGAAATATATCTTATATCTGGCATTTTTAAGTGTTCCATCAATTTCATTTTAATGTTTATTAAGCTGGATGTATGGAAAAGGTATTAAACTTCATCAATCAAATAATAGGTTTAAGAAATTTTAAATACTTTAGGCAGTACAGTCTTCAGTATGTGTTCAGTATTGGCCACTCATCATGATTTAACCTGGTTGTCCTGAGTAGCCCTGCATGATGGTATGGCTTTTTTATGAAATAAATTCAATTTTTTTTTAAAGCTTTTGTTGTTGCTTCTTTTTGTTGTGCAAGATTTCATACAGTGATAATATTGATTTAAAGATAGTGTGATATATCTTCTAAGTTAAAGCCACTAAAATAAGCACTTCAGATCATTGCTTTGGATGAATTCACACCATTGTATGTTTAACACAAGGATTATTTGCATTCATATAAATATTATGACCATTTTTTCATACTCCAGCTGATATCAAAGTAATAGACTATTCTTTGACTAGCCAACCTGCAAGTGGAGCAACAACAGAATCTGTCCAATATCACCGCTTTGATGCAGTATTTACAGGGTGCACTGAAAGTATAGCAGCACAGGTTTTTTCGTGAAATTAGAATTTCAGGTAGAGGGTGCCTTAATGATAAAAGATTTCTTCTATTAGGTCTCCATTACTTTGATAATATCCTTGAGTCATGTTAGGAAAGTTTCACAAGTTGCACAAAGCATACATGTGGGATCAGAGCTCATTTTTGATGTGCTCTACCATTAGATCATCAAGCAACCCATGAGGTCCACAAATTTTGCTCTCTAAAATGAACCTCACCAAAAAATTAAGCAGGCTTTGATCCAGATTCTATGGGTGCCATTCACTTCACTTTTGCTGATGAATGCTGAACTGTGTTCCAACTCTGAGTCATTTTGGAGAGCTGTGCTATCAAGCAGTCTTATTAAATGACTTAAGATCTAAGTGTCCACCTGCCCATGGGAGCAGCTCTGCTTCCAAGATGATGAAAATGTGACACTGACTGTCAATCCTGACCTCCAGAGGTACGAAATAGAGATGTCTTCCAGCAGTATTGAGTGCAGCCCGCACTGTCACAGACATTGAGGTGTGACATTGATTCACTTTTTACCTTTCAATCCCCCATCCCTGCTCTAAACTGTGTCATTCCGATGGTTGACTTCACTGAATGTCAGATTTCTTATCAATGAGGATCAAATTGGGCTACATGCCTTTCACTATTGAATTGAGGATTTGTTGATATTTTTCAAGTTTCATTTGTTCATTAGTGGTTGTTAGCTCTTGTCTTCTCTGTATTTTTTAGGAGAAGGTCTCAATATTCTCTTTTAAAGTTAGTGCATTGAAATTAGATTTGTCTTTGCATCTATGGCCTATTTTTTAGTGAGGAAACAAAGAATTCTTCTCAACTTTTCTCTGATGTTTTTTTGCTGAGTTCTGATTCCCAAATAAACTGTTTTCTACCTTGGCCTGATTGATTGTGAGTTGTAGTACCAGTTTCTTTAAACTTTTTCTCAACTCTCTCTGCCATTTCAAGAAGAACATCCATTAATTTTGCAATGAACAAACTACTCTTACCTTTCTTGTGGATAGTATAGCATTTCAATCAACAACCATTAACACTTTAAGTGCGACGTGCACATGCCACATGTGGTACATACGACCAAAGGGCTAACACATATGAATAAAAATTTTCAAGTGTTCGTGAACTTTGTGTACATTACTCAAATAAGCTTGCTTCAATTAGAATGAAAATGAATAGGACAACCAAATTTTTTGAAAAATAATCCTTGATTTTTATATTTACAATGGAGATATTCATCTACATGAAATTTTACCTGTATGGAGAAATTGCGGCCAATGTGTTAAACAACCTAGTTTTGTGGATAATATAACTCTGATATATAAAATAGACTTTTTCTTCTAAACTATAAATTAATTAAATAAGTTTGTAATGAATAATTTTACTTACTCTTAATGTTATGCTGCCATAATTTTGATGCTCCCTGGATTCATTACTTTGCTCACTTCATTTTCATTAAATTATTCAACATACTGCTAGCATAGGTAGATTATGTGTTGGCTAAATTTTATTGAATATTCTAGTTTAAAAGGATGCAACTCTATTTTGTGGTAAAAGTATATATTTTAATTTTTTGTTTTGAGACTTCGTGTGGAAGTGAAAATTTATATTCTTGTGTGGAAGTGAAAATTTATGTTCTGACTTTGTCTTTCATGATGATGTTACCTGAAAGATAATCCATAAATTTTTAGATATCCACTTTTATTTCCCATCTCCAAGTGGATTTTGACTCAAAATTGGAGGCATGTTAAAAATTGACCACCTCATTAATTTGAAGCAAAATTATTAGCAGAGGCATTGTTTTAGTACTTTATGAGCCTAAGTGTAAAGTTATCTATCAACCACTCATCTGATCTATGTCAGTGATCCATCCGCTCTAAGTTTTAGTTGAGGATTATCTTCTAAAAATTTCCATCCAAATTCATTGCAAAAGTTTGTACACTATTCTTATTCAATGTGTGGCTCTTGAGTGAGATTTGCTGCTGTTCAGTTCTTGAGGGATCTGCCATCCTTATTCAATGCTGCTTGACAACAAACTGTTCAGTTCTACTTCAATTAAATTCAAGTAAAATAAATGCAATTTATGAATCTTTGACTAACTACCTACCTATTTACTTTAGTATGCAATTTCTAGTCCTTGAAATCATAACGTTGAAAACTTTATTTAAAAATTCCATGCACACTAAGACAAACCCCATGTATGAGTATGCACAGTATCTCAGTTGACAGTTCAGGATAAACAAGATTAGCAATATCTCATTGAGACTGCTGAGGGCCATTATATTGGTAGACTTCAGCAGAAAAGCAAAAAATATGTATTGGATGGATGACCTGTCTAGCCTATAGATGTTTCTTCAGTTATGTCTCTTGTTTTGCACTTACTATTTTGTTCTATCTCAGTATGAAGGAGAAATGCTGCCCTTTGAGTTTTTAATTACCACCAAAAGAATGTTATCAGCAGGATATCAAAAATACAAGGTACTTCTCATTTCCTCCTCACAATACTTATTTCATCATTTAAATGACAATTTATTTGTATTTACTTTCAGCTATCTATGAGGAAAGGCTTTCATTGTAGCTCAAGTGCAAGAAATTTACTTTTCATTGAGGAAAATCTGATTTTACATAGGGACATACCTATGCCTTTAAATAGGAAAATTTGATACTCTTTCAATGCCCTTAAATAGGAAAATTTGATACTCTTTCAATGTTTCAATTGACTTATTTCCTTCTTTCATACAATGAATTAATGTTCACTTGAATTCCTCTTTTGATTGTATGAAAGTATAATTTGTGTGATAATAATTTTCACTTTCACAATATATAATGATTTGAACTTTTTCTGACATGGGTGGCTTGTCTGGGTGAGAGAAGATACTACATGAGAGTGAATGTGTTAAAATAAGGCTCTCTTAAACTGCCTGAAATTAAGGGATGCAATGCACAACTAATTTACCGTAAGATTATTATAAATATTGAAACACGGGTACAGTAAATGGGTGACTATGCAAAAGTACAGTATAAAGCAATTATGTAAATAATATAAAATCCAACCATACTTGTTAAAATGAAAACAGTAAAAACAGTGCACAAATAACAAAATTTGGCTCTGAAAATATCAGCAATATTATTTATCATAACTGCCAGCCCTTTGTGAGAAAATTTATTCAGTAATTCTGATAATTTTATAAATAATATGTAAAATTGAATGTCATCTGAAGGTGAAAATGAAACAAAGTACTCAAGTCAAATAAGTTTTTCTTATGTAACACGCTTTAATATTTTAAGAAAAAGCTGAAGATGGGTTGCAATAGTAACTAATACAATACTGCTCACTGCAACAGCATTGTTGTAGCAGTTTCTTCTCTCAACCTTTTATAGCTTTTTCAATAGTTTATGCTGCAGCTCTCTTGGTTGTAGGTGTTATGTCATTTATCCTGCAGACAAACGGAGCTTGGAATTATAAAAATTACAAGTGGATGACACTGCCATTAACTTCTTCCCAGCAAGGACAAGTAATTTGTTATTATCCAATTCAATTTTAAAATTTTTTATGGGTGATCCTGTTATATGTTCAATTTAAAATAAACAACCCTAGCTTAGGTTTGCTCTTCTTTTATTTATCTCTTTTCTCACAAACCAATCATTCCCAGTTGTACTCATTTATCTTGAGCATATTAGTTGTCTCAAAATAGTGCATGCTAAGGAGAAAACTTGATACTGTTAATTGATACTGTCAAAACTTGCCAGTGTGGAGATTAAATGGTACTGCCAAAACTTACCAGTGAGGTGGGCAGTAGGGGCAGTAGGGGGGGTTAAATGATACCTACAGTCAAGATGGACAGGATTCAAGTGGCTGGAGGTGATGATTAATATTGAATGGTTGATATAATCTATTACAGTTATCATATGGAAATTTCAACAACTTCAGATAGGTGTATCATGGTAATACATTGAATTATTAAAGATTTGCACAATTGTTAAAAATGTCTAACTTTATGTCATATGACTCATTTTGGCCATGTTGAGTAGTTAAGGTTTTTATGCCTAATTTGAAGACTCTGTGTAGAGAGTGTAACTAGTTGCTAATTGTTTTTTTGGGGAAACCAACATTATTTAGATCTGACTCTGAGTCAGCTTTACTTCTTGAATTGACCAACTCTTAATAAATGAGGAAAAAGTGATTACGCATTGGTACTGGTACGTGATACCTATTTCATGACATATGCTAATTTTTGAACCTGGTCAGCTGATGAACAGGCTATGGAAGTAAATACCCTCATAGTCTGTTCTTATGCTTAGAAATGCAGCACTGCTCCCATTCACTGTACAAATGGCACTAGCCAGAGAATCAGTCTTAGTGTTAATATGTAGGAAAAATTTAGTTCATTTTGCTCTGTATGTACAGAGTTTGCTCCTTGGTTTCCATTTATGACATGATACATTCCTTGCCAATTTTATTGCTAAGTTAAATGTGAAAATTTTGTGTACACCATCTGAAATTTGTTCCACATCATCCAAAATTTGTTCCACATCATCCAAAATTTGTTCCACATCATCCAAAATTTGTTCCACATCATCCAAAATTTGTTCCAAATCTTCATGAACACCCTAGAATATATTGTAGGTACCTAGTTGTTTACATGTTAATTTTAAATATCCTGCTTTATGCTAGTTTTTAGTATTAAAAAAAACTTCAATGAATATATACAGTATCTAGTACAGGAATTTATTGTTTGGTAAAACATAGGCAAATTGGCAAATTTTATCAAGTGCAAAACATTACAAGATTGTTAGACTCATTGGACTTGACAAATGGTTGCAGCACAATGCTTGGGCTCTCAGTCTTCCAGTGGCCTTTTTCTTGTACAACTACTTTTCGAAGAATGTCATGATCATTTTTGTTTTGTCTCTCTAAAATATGTTGAAAATGACCTATGTAGTTGGAATGTTCAACTTTGAGATCTCATTTTTGTGTACTATTTTAATTCCTACTCCTGTTTTTGTTTGTATAATACATCCCCTCAGGAGGCCTAGGATAGGCCATAGGCAATAGAGGTAGGTNTGTATAATACATCTGGCAGCAGTTTTCATTATTTAAATGTTTGATCATTTCCATTATGTTAAACATCTCTCTGATGCATTATACCATCAATCTTTGAGGACGAAAAAATGGGCACTATCTATCTAATAGTTGCTCTACTGCATTAATGTTGCTCAAATATCATGAATTTTTCAATAGGTGTGGCAAAATTTTTGGTATAGGTACATAATTGAAGCATTTGTTGAATGTTGTTAACATCATCTCATGATGATTAAAACAGTGGTACACAGTTTATGAACTTTAGCCTACATAGTTACATTCAAATTGTAAACTAAAATGGTAAGATGGTTAAAAAAAATACTTCAGAATGCTAATTCATTGGTCAACTATAATGTTGTGAGAGAGATTCCAGTTAAATTTCTGAGATTAGGCATGTTATGCATTTTTGCTGCAAATGTGTGCTGTGAAGTTGTTATTTGTTTTTGCAGTGCTAAAACACATTATGCACTGTTGCATGTCCAAAACGAATCTGCTGCTTATGACCATCAATATGTATTCATTATCTTTATTTTGATAAAACTTGAAACTTGATATGCTATGGTTTACTATATCACCACTTGGGGTACTTTTGATCATGAGATGGTGAGATTTAATTAACTGACTCATCCTTTGGTTTGTTTCAGGAACCATTCAAATGAGGCTGATGTTAGAGTGTAGTATGAGCATGAACTAGCTAATTTTGATGTCCTATTCAGCATTCCTGCTGTACACAACATCTGGTGTCATCAAGTTTAGAGGTTTGAGGACGTTATCGTCTAACATTGACAACTCTTTATCCCCGATTGAGTGTGTCACTTTCTTATCATTGCACAAAAATAGACTCATTCAATAGCTGAATCAATAAACTTAGCATCTGAGTTATAAAAAATGTAGCTGTGTGAAAATGAGTGTGAAGGTTTCACATTTGTGTGAAAGAAACTCATTTGTTGTGAAATAAATGTGAGACCTATCAACACATGTTAGAAATTCATCTTGCTGTTTTATCCGCGTGTAATCAGGCATTTTGGCATCAATAAAATCATGTCATTTCTAAGATTAAAATTGATGTAAACTAATGATTTTTAAAAGAGTGGTGAAACTGGATTTTTGAAAATAGTTTGTAAATTGGATTTGAGATAATGCTAATTTCTATTTTGAGTATAATAAAGTTTGTGATGGTTAATTTATTATGAGAACTGCTACACATGTAGGTGGTCAAATTAAGCCTTATTCACAGCTTACTTGGTGTACTCTGACATTTTCCAGTGGGATGTGAAAGATATGAAAGGGGAAGCCCTTTAGAAAGCAGTTTTCTATTTCATGGAAGTTCCTCATGCATGATGTTTTTTGTCATTGAAAGGGATGGGTTTCTCATCATTTCATATACTGAAGATTGCCTTTGTGGTTAACCCTGATGAAACCAACTTATTCCTTAACTAAGCGAAATATTATTCAAACAGTTACTCATTTTTTATGTACTCATCTGGACTTTCATCCTTGTTTTGAATGAAACAGTAAGAGTGTAGAACCAAATTATACTAATTATATCGTCACCATTGCAACACTGGACGCTACAAGATTAAAGATGCTAACAACAACTCTGATCTCTCAGCAAGCCTTTATTGGCCACCTCTGAGGAGGATTTGTCTTGTGTAGACATGTGACGCAATGTTCGTGAGAAGTTATCTACTCCAAGGGGTACTGGTAACGTGATGGCCTCGCAACCGGGAGGACCAGGGTTCGAATCTCGGTTCAGACAGACATTTCTCGTAACCAGAGAGTACTTTCTCTTGGCAAAGGAAGTTTAAACCACACATGCCTCACATCTCGATCCACGCTAGGTGCTGTAAGGCATTGAAAACCCAACGGTAAAACGTGTTGGAATTAATAAAGATTCTTTTTTTACATATGGTCTATGTTATTTGTTATCTTTCTAATTTATTAAAAGAAATCAGTTTCGACATTCCAGACAGAGGTTCTAAACTGAAAAAGGCATATACAATGAATAGGTAAATCCGAGTATAAGTGCTAAAATTCCCTAATGTTCTGAATCTTGAATTTCTGAACGCAGTTGGCCGTCATTTGTATTAGTTCAAGCAAGTGCTGAGAAAAAACAATTACTCTTTAAAAAGCAAATTAGTTTCAGTAGTTACAGTTGTCTTAACTCATTTGCCTGGAGTATTACCAAAGAAAGGCATCTCGTTTCTTTGTTAAAATAAAAATTTGAAAAATCAAGTACCTCCACTTCAACCTTATTGCAAGAATTATGTTCTGTTCTTGGAAGTGTCTTGTGTCTACCAGTCCATTATGTTACAGGTGCTACAACCTTACTTGAACTTCCTGACTTGTCATCTTTTCTTATTTTTTGTGAAGTCCACATGGTAATTATTGCTAATTAGCTTCAGTGTGATCCTGGTAATATTTGGTATTACTGGATACAAGTATAGTAGTCCTCCGCATGGAGTCTTAGATCAGTTTCCCCAAACAACTGCTCATCTTCTATATTTGTATTTAGTAACACGTCCGATTTGCTTCTTTTGAGAAGTGTTTTTTTTTGTGCTAGTTAATACCATTCTATGCGAGGGTGACTGTAGAGCGATTGTTTACTGGCAACGATCTAACGCTCTAGGCGGAGGAGACGACGGTGGAGCGGTTTTTCGCTGGAAGCATTCTAGCGCTTGGGGCGGGGGACGACTGCACACGCCTTCTGGTGGGACGAGGCCTGAGGGGCGACAGTGGCCTTGCTATCGAATGGTGCATGTGCTCTGTTTACTAGAGAACTCTGTACGGCGCAGTTTTTCCATTCAAAATAACAACTCTATACATATACATTAATTCTTGGGTGTGCTTTATGATATTTGCCCTGTTCGAAGAGAAATGAATAAATAAATGTTCGTTTTTTATGATTGTTAGTTCAATATCCATTTAAAATGATTGCGGAACATATGTCTCAAATCTTTCCGAAGATAAAGAGGTTTTTATGGATCGCCGTGTGGAAGCAACACTGCCCTGCAGGGTTAGTGTAACCCGAGGCGTCATTTTAGCAATTAAGCCCAAGCCAAGGGCCCGCATTGTTGGGCCTAGTAAGGGAAAGGAAGGGAGGGGGCTTGTTGATTGGGAACTCCAGGACTGCACGACTTTTGGGAGTGATTTCTCGGGATTTTTGGGCTCATTTTGTTGAAAATCTTGCAGTGAACGAAGAATAAATTAGGCTTGAATTACACTGTGTACAACAATGTAATCAGAGGGTTCTGAGCATCGTGTTGTGGCTGTGCTGGGGACGGAACCGACTTGCAGGCCGCCTCCAAATGGATAACTGACATTTTCATTCACTCACATGTATAGGGAACGGGTAAAAATTAATTTGGCTGCGTTAATGTCTCGGAAAGTCTAATAAAATTGCATGAATTTTGGATCACAGGACCCTCAAATATCTTCATATTCTAATTTCCGCAGCGGTTGTGGTCAAGATTCATTTCAATGAACCTATGAGGAGAAATATTTATCTACATCTTGGGCGTCTTGATATTGCACATGCAGAAAACTTTCATGCGATGTGAGTCACTAACCAATGGAGATGTACATAGTTCGGGACTCGCGTGAGTGAACTCCCGGCTCTCTTTGGGCCCATGAATTAAATGTAATGAGAGAATTTCTGAGTTGCCCTGAAAAGATTTCAAATCTATATGGTTTTTTAAATGTGGGATTCGATTTTTTCCATTTTATGAATGTGATAGTTGAATGAATTTATACTTTTATAGCGTCATTACATTTCCACCTCATTGTTCCAGATTTTCCAAGCGTGTTAAAAATTCTGCTGTAATAGTATTGATGCTGCAGCTAGTGCGTGCAGCAGCAACTGCTAGTGTGCGTGCAGCATCAACTGCTAGTGCGCATGCAGCATCAACTGCTAGTGCGCATGCAGCAGCAACTGCTAGTGTGCGTGCAGCAGCAACTGCTAGTGTGCGTGCAGCATCAACTGCTAGTGTGCGTGCAGCAGCAACAACAGCAGCATGTACATGCGGCTGCAAGAAGCAGCGCTGTGGCAGCTGTAGCAGGGCCGCGTCAGTAAACTGTGGTGAGGCGCTGGCTTACCTGTCTTATTTATAGACAAGCGCCTTCAAGAAACTTCTCCAAGCTCTTCCTTCCCGTGACCTTGCTAGCTCATTATTTTTTCCTTTTCTTTTCTAAGATCTTCTTTTCTTCTCCTACTCTTTCTCCTCGGCATGCGGGGCGGGTGATATACATATGAGTGCAGCTGGATCCTTGCGAGTTAGTCATTTGGTTGTGTTGCCCCCAGTTACTCGACGTTTACCTTTCCGTCCCCTTGTTGGCGCCTCATGATCTCGTCCACGACTCGGCTGCTGCAGGTTGTGGCCTATCGTCATGAGTAATGTCGACCTGTTCGCGTCGGTATGGGCTTCAAAATCCAGTCTCTTAGCAACGATACTGCTGTACTTCCGTAAAAAGCGAAATGCGTCGATTCAAGTTTGACTTTCCCGCATGTTCACCATAAAAATAAGAGCACGGAGACCCGATGCCAAAATGCAGGCTCGTTGCACACACACACAAAAGGCTGCTATTGATTTCACGCACCCGGCTAAGTGCAAACCTTGTCGTCGAAATGGTTAGGTCGGTACGGGGGTGTTACGTCTGAGAAGACCAGTGGCACGATATGCTGCCGTTCCGTGAGGCCGCTGCTTGGTTCTGGTACGAAGCTAAATGCGATCTCATTGTAGGAATAGTTCTGTCGGATCGGAATGGGGTCAGTGCGGTAATGAAGGTAATTATGTAGTTGCGTCGAGGTGCCTTGGTGCGTGTACCTTATGAACGGAAACACGGCACGTTGTCTAACAGTATTTAGTGCTGTAGTACTGTTTTCTATAGTGTGTGTTGTGTACAGCGTGAGTTATTGTTGTGTTGCAGAGCTCATGGTGTGTGCTGTGTGTTGTGTCCGTGCGAAGATGTACGACACGCAATCGTGCGTTTGTTGCAGTTCAGTGTGAGCGGTTGTGTGGATCATCTCTGGATTAGGTTTTTTCAGTTGGACTTTGATCGTGGAAGGGTCACTGCATATTAGGTCAGTGGTCGCTCTGTGGCTGCTGTGTGTGCGTGCTGTGGCTGCTGTGTGTGCGTGCTGTGG
>VOMN01020212.1:0-14245 GCA_014899125.1 Orchestia grillus
TTTAAACAACATATTCTGCATGTCTAAATCTTCCAGTTGTGGCGATAAATATTCCTATATCATTGGTCTGTAGTTGTCTCCTTTCCCTGTCACGGTTGCACCATCAACATCCTCGAAGAAGTATAAACCAATGATTTTGCACTCACTATGCACACCATATTGTAACTGTGTGTCCGTGAAGTCGCTGCTCATGGATTATCCTACGGTTTTGATCACACCAGAATCAGCAGTTTTGTTTATTGGCGTGCCCACTTATATGGAAATGGGGCTCATCAGATTTGATTAGGTATGAGGTATAAGTCTCATAATTCGCCCGCCATAGAAATACACATGTGAAGTTCTTTCTTTGATGATATTCAGCAAATTTTAACAATTGAGTTACTTCAATTTCACATGGAAACAGTTATAAATCTTTTGTCAGGATGCGTAGCAATAATCTTCGTGAAATTCTTAGTTGATTGGAATGTTGCTCAGTCGACGTTTTTAAATATGATGCAATACTCAATGAAACTCGTTGAATTACACATGCATTTCGTACCGATCTCTGTCTGCCAGTGCGTTCTTTGTCTGCTGTTGAACCGAAATATCTGAATCTTAAAATCATTGCAATAAAACAATGTTTGGAATGCCTTTGTTGATTAAATGTTCTTACAAAGTCTCCCTACAGTGCCACTAACGATCCATTGCGGGAGGAACAACTTTCCACTATCCTGGATCGTCGGCTTTTGCTGTATTTTAGCATATTTTGGATATGATAGTTGTACAAATTTCGATTACAAAATATGCTTCAAATTCCTATCATCAATACAGGATGAAACTCCAAGATTGTCTCATTCATGTCCAATGTAACGTGTTTTTTATAGCTATATTAGTTGTGCTCTCATAAATGTTCAAAACGATGAAGTGACCTTTGCGCCTCTCTGTACATCAAAGCCACTTACTTCAGCATTTTTAGTGCATATGAACAAGATGTAATATGTAACAATTAACTAGCAGTATCTTTCACTGAAACTTTACTGATGACATTTGAAACTACAGATCTTTGAAAACAACCTCTGCCATCCTAGTACGGAGGGGCCACTCGACTATTCTCGAGCAAAGATTGTGCAAAGAATAGAAATTGTGATCCAAAAATTCAAGATAATAAGCAAACTTTCCCACGATAGCATTTATACAGAATTTATGTCTTTTTCTCAGATGAGAAAGAATACCGAGAAAATTATATTGCAGACCTTTGACGTAAGCTAATTCAGTATTAGTCTCAGAGTAAAGTATATTTAATCTACAAAATGTCACAATACACAAACGTATGTACTTCAAAAATTAAAAGTCGGGACAGAAAACACAAACGCTGGGTAATTAAGAATATTTTACGTCAGTGCTCATCGTGAGCAGGGAGCCTAGATTTGAATTGATGTGTTCAGAAGGAACTTCTTCAGAAGTGTGTGTTACAGCTGTGTGTTAGAGCACACAGTGAGATGGATACTAAACTAGTTTCAACAAGTCCCGCTAAACTCATCCCTCCCAATGATGTTTCCATCATAAACTCGATTTTAGTTTTACAATGTATCCGTGTAGCGTTTCACTTTCATAAGGTCGTAAATTTTAACTTATTTATGAGAGGCTTTACGTTCAGAGCTCTAAGTCAAAAGTTGATATTTTAAGCCGTTGTAGCCTGTCTCGCTGGGGAGGCAAGTTCCACAGGCTCCGTCTTTGGTCTTGGCTCAAGTAATGCAATGCGCCAAGGGAGCCGTTGTCGAAGACTGTTCTTCCGTGAAATGGATGTGAACCCAAATTGCGTACAAGCGGACCTTAGGGAATCGCCAGAAACTTATGAGCCCAACCCACGCCAAAACCTCTTTCAAGTTATGAGAGGCTTCATGAAAAACTGACGCGGTGTGTGAAGAGAAATATCTGCATCAGCAGAATTCTGAGGTGCTTCTTCTCACAAACAAGTCAAGAGTTCCTTTGAGTTGATAAGAGAAGTTTTATGAAGAATGGGAAACGGGAGGGAAAGCTCAAGGATTCATGGTAAGGAAAAACGGCCAGAATGCTCGTAATAATGCCTTTTATTGCAATATTGATGCCCATCATTGAGTAGATTACTGGAGTTCCTGCCTATCTTCAAGAGAACGAACATCAGCAGGACGTGGTTGTCTTATGCAGAGTATTACTTTGTTGCAGCGTATAATATAGTAACAAAGTGCTGAAAGTTACAGGGTGCAATGCTGAAAAAAAATGCTACAAGTTACAAGGTTTCAAGTGATAATTAGATGCCACAAGTTGCAGGTAAAATGCTTTAATAATATGCCACGAATTCTAGGGTACATTGTGGTAACAATCTGCCACAAGCTACGGGGTACGATGTGACAACAATACACCATAAGTTACAGGGCACAATGTAACAACAATACGCCATATGTTACACGGTATAATGTGGAAATTATACGCCGTATGTAACAGGGGAAATGCAACACCAAGTTACAGAGCGATATGCATCAACAGGATGCTAAACGTCTCAAAGTGAGATGTAGCAACACCCATACAAGTTACAGCGAGTAATGCAGTAACAAAGTGCTACAAGTTTCACAGTAAAATTGAGTTACATTTTGTTATAAGTTAAAGCTTATATTGCTTATTGCTTAGTTATCAGCAAGAAAAGTAAGTTCATCAAAATGAATTGCCATTTCGAATAGGAATCAAAGAATCACTGTAGCTAATACTCTCGAGTTGCAACTAAAATTTAGGGCTAAATTTGACATATTGTATGTCACTGGGAACTGTTAAGGATTATGTTTACGCAATTGTGTATTTTTTGGGCGAAATCTAAAATACATTTTTAAAAAGCTTAAATACACTACAACGCGCACAGCAGTAAATTCAGCTGCGTACTCTAGGTATTTCGTACACTCAGTGCAAAAAATGTCCAAATGCTGATTCAGGTTACTGATATTTGATTGCTAGTTCATTTTCAATTTCACTTCATAAAAATTATGCAAAACAAATTTTCAAACCTGTATAATTTCTTTAATTTCAAAACATCACAAGGGCATAAGTTCTTACAGGATCGATAATTACATCAATAACAAGAATTCATAAACGTTAGTAAATTTTTCGGATCCAAATGAGCCTAGAATGGGCAACTGTTCTTATAAAAGAATATTATTTAAAAGATGTGCAAATGAAGGTTCATTTTGCTCCAGCTTCAGCTGTCGTACATACTTAAAGGGCAATATATTCGACTTCATCGGAAACAAGCAGTGGAATTCGTTAGTAAAATAAGAGTTGGGTTATCCGACCGCCCCGGCCTCCGTATTGACCAGATCAGGAACCTGAGGAGGAGACAGAACCCCTTAAGCTCGACTTGACCCTGTGAATGTAACAGGCTCTTCAGTTGTATTCACGGAGACCTGCTAACGTTACACAACGAGTCCATAATAGACGCTTACCGCAGGAAATTAGGCAAAGAATTCAGTCTGTGGATGTTCTGCCTCATTTCTATGTTTGCTCGTAGCATAGCCTCAGTATTTGACACAAAAATGGACGGGTTACAAAAGTTTGTCCGGAGGAATTACCTCAGCAAAGAAACGACATGTTAGGCTTCTTACAGCCAACTCCACTGAAGTTGTTACGAACATGTTCCAATTATGTATACTTGTACGTTTAAGAAAAGCTTGAGTCTCTGAGAGTAATGCAGAGTCTAAAACTTAAAAAATTTTTTAAAGCTATATGCGAGCGAAGAGCAGCTGAAAAGTTCAAATTTTCATTGAGTACTTACTTTCACTATCTATATATTCTGAGCTATCAGAATAGCAAAACAAACGAGATGAACCTTTAGCCTCTTAGGTCAAGCACTATGACAAAATCGCTCTAATTCTGACAGTAAGACTTACAAGCCTTCGACCGTCTCTTCCGAGGTTCACGAAAGCGGAAAAAACTTGGCAAAAGTTAATCTCGTTTTAGATTTCTGAAGCAGGACTTCAAAAAGCAAATGATTCATTTTTTTTCGACTATCTGCAAACATTCTCACTCGCAAACATAAACCTGTCTAAAATCTTTTATTAAAAGCGGGGGCCGATCGCCAGTCCATGTTTGAAAATATATTCAAACTGAGGCGTTTAAGAGCGAAGCATAATGAACTTCAGGTAGTATAACTCTTTTCGGTTGCTTTCACAAAGTTTAACGTTCAAACACTGGAAAAATGGCTTTCGTGATTTACCTAGAATGCGTTTGAACATCAAAGGAAATAAATTCGCAACTTCAATTTTAATTTTTCCTCTTTGACATGAGCATAGCTCGAACTTATCTCGTTCCCCTTTTTTTTGACATGCCATAGAGACTGTACCTGTACCAGTTTTGATATGTTGACGCCAGGAGCCGCCATCGGAACCCACACTACTGAGAGCCCAGCTGGCGCCCTGGACGCGTCTCAGGAGCCATGACGCGTCAAGTGCTGCATGTTCGTCCCTGATTCCCGCGCTGCAACATGAATTTCAAGTGAGCTATTTAACAACAAACATTTTCAAAGTAGGAAACCAACAATAGTTTTATCTTCCATGGTTTGCGAGCAAGTTCAAGCAAATACAAATTATGAATTATGTGATTTCTCTAATGTACGCTACTGTAAATCGGTGCTACGTATGCAGTCTTCCATACGTTCCAGTGTTCGTACCCTGGCAAGTTATCTCTCACCAGCTCGACTGAACGACAGCCGGGCATTGCCCCTCACTCGAGGCTTCGTGTGGGCTGCGGATGTCATATCAGAAGCGTGTGGGTGTCGTGCTTTTATGAGTCAGTAATATAACTTCTCGAGCCCAAGAAACGAAAAGTTTTACTCTCGGTAAAAGACTACTCCTCCAAACACAGGGGCTCCCTTGTTAGAAAAAATTAGTAGTGATACAGCGGGCATAGCGCATGGTGTGTTTTAGAGCCACTAGGACTTGATGAATATTTCCTGTTATGTAATGAGTAGCATGCATGACTCGTAAAATTCGTATTTGCGCGAAACGGCTCCAATTATACCTCATTCCAACATTTCCTGTCAATTGCAGGGTTGCCAAAGTGTTGGTCTTCCATGTTCTTAATGAATTTAGTGATGGCAGGTAATAATGCACTGCGTACAGTAGAAAGAATTCGATCGTTTCGCAAAATTTTTACACGTTTTTGAACGCTGAATAAGCCGTGAGTGCAAGTTAATTTTCATGATGTATTCGTAATTTATCATTCGTCCTCGAACCTTATGTAAGAAAATAAAAATAGAGTACGTATTTTTAACTTAGGTACATAACGTGGCTTCAAGCACAAATAAGAGAAGATCAAGAAATCCCAGTCTGTAATTTGCTCGCATCAATAATCAATTGAGGATCGAAAGTTGCAGAATGGAGAATCTTGCGTCATACAGCTGAGCTCTGCCTCGCTCTCCCGTCATGCCGGTCAGAGTCAGCAGGCTGGAGCGGCTTGCCAAGCTGCTCGTGAGGGCACGAAGAAAGCACGAATCCCCCGCGGTTATGCGCCTGATGGGAAGAAGATCCATCAGTTTACCTAGCCCCGAGGGTCTGTGCTCATTTGAGGCCATGATAGATAACGTCTTCTTCCCAGACACCTCCAAAATGGAAGGCATCAATAGCCGAGGAGGGTGCGAGGACCAAATTAGGCCTCTGGCGGGACATTATCTTTAAATCAAGCTTCAGTATTCTTCGTGAGTCGTTATAGAGTTTCTCATCTCGAGCCGGGGCCGGCGGGAGAGTGGAATGTGTTTGAGGCAAATTGGGTTAGGACAAAGCCTCTCTGTTTTTGAGACGTTTCCGAAACTCAATCCTTCTTCCCGACAAAGTGCTCGGGACACTGACACCTCGCGGCGAAAATGTGCAGGAGGCTCTTTTGAAAGGGATCAAAAATATCGAGAATAAAGACACTTATCACGGAGCTGAAGAACGACGCTTGGGTTAGCCTGGAAGAACGTTGTTTATTCGAATGCAATACAGGCTCAAAACCTGTAATGGATTTACTGCGCAGAAAGCTTGCAGTATAAATAATTTATGGACAGTAAGTTTACTATACAGGGTGTTCCCCAAAAAGCAGACCGAACTTTGAATCGATAAAGCTCCCTGTTCGTTCTGGGGTATGAATTAAACTCAAAAGTTTAAAAATAAAATTATAATACATTAATATATAATCAATGTCTCATTACCATTGCGATTAATGTTTCTAGTCGAAATCCAGGTCGTGACTACAAACACTGTTTGTTCTTTTGTTACCTGCATAATGAAGGGCATTTGCGCGGAAAACTTAATCTTGTAAACATGTTTGATCCACACAAATGGTATTATGGATACTGATTTACATAAATAACAAGCAGGCCTTCACAAATATAAATTATCAACAATAACTGTAGCGTTCCATTAATTCCAAGTTCGATCTGCTTTTTTTAGGACACGGTGTATTGGCCTTGAATTCATCCTTTGGTTGGACAAAAGTGAGAGTTTTATGTTCATGTTCTCAAAAATATCTCGTAAAACGTAGAACCAACTTCACAAATATCCACTATTCTCTTTCAGTATATCTTATTTTTCTTCAACACGTTTTGAATTCTATGTTGTTCCAGGTGAGGAACTTTCGTGGTGGAACCGTAGTATTTTTCTCGTATGACCTCTGTCATCATGTTTACGTTGTGAATTGCAATACCTCTATTCAAGGAGCAATTTGGCTCCTTTTGCCCCCTAAAAAGTCCTCCATTTGGAGCATCTTCTTAAGCTCTTTTTTCACTCAGAACTTTTTCCTGCGCTGTCACTTGAGCGGTGTTGAAAACTTCCTCGTCTCAGTTTTCAGTCCGAAACTAATGAAAACTACTGCAAAATGAGACAAAAATGACAAAAATGAGACAAAATGATCTTACTCGCGGTAAACCGAAAAGTTTTCGTAACAGGCACACCAAAATTGATGTTTTTCTGAATTCTAAAAATCCTCCCCAGCTGCGAAGTAGATTTTGAAATAAAACAAAGTGCAGTCATAACCTTGAACGCTTTAATTTTATTTTTTACGATCACAAAAATTTCAGCCAAGGTCAGAAGAGGAAAGGTCGGACCGAGCCCCAACTTTCCGCTCGCCTTCGACTCCACTGAGCGGCCAATGGAGAGCGGCGCCTTCTCCACAGAATAGTTCGGGAAATGCCATCGCAAGCAATAGACAATTACCGTCCCAAGTTGGTAACGTAGGAGACGGAGCGGACTCTGTTATGTCTTAAAGCTGTCTCCGGTCTCCCCTCATTCTGTCGTCCGCAAACAATAAACGGTCGTATTTATTGGTGGCTCTTCATACAAATTTCCGTTTGCCGATTCTAAAATTATTCGCACAGCCTAACTGATTGGAAGGAGGAACAGTAACGCAGAAGCTGCAGGAGCGCACAAAAGAATGCGAGCACATGCCGAGTTGCTAGCGCCTGAGGTTGGCTCAGGTCTTGGCTCAACGTCGGCCTCAGGAGTGCACACTGTATTCCAGGCTGCAACAAATTTATATCAAACTCTGCAAAGTTTTCTGTCATTTTCCGGAAGAGTAATAAAAAGCTTATCTTTGAATTTTCAAGGCTAAATTTCAACCTTTGTTATCTTCATTTGGCAAAGGCCAATCATCGTGAGAGCAAGTACCTTGGCTATCGGTGCGTGATCGTTCACCAGACTGCGCGCTTTATGCTGGGTTAGCGGATCGCTTACTGGCGTAATTATTTTCTTCCATAATAAACGTATTGTAACAGGCTCATTGCTGTGCCTCACTGGCCTCACACACGGCCAGCTCAACTTGTTTGGGACGTAGCCAATTTATAATTTTTGTTTAAAATATTTATTTAGAATTATTCAGTACTCGTCTCGCTGGAGGAGTGAATGCGATATACGTAGAACAGCCAGGCTCTAACTTGTCAGCTAAGCTTCAGTTAGCAAGATGACTACACTACCGAGCCCGGAGGAGACATCATGCAATATTGGGTAGTTTGGGCAGAACTTGTACGACCCTATCCTGTTTATGATTCATAAATCTGCATTCTCCCTACATGTAAAAATATTCTAATACTGAGCAAACGGATAAAAGCATACTTCCAAGATGAATGGTAAGGAACGACTCATTAAAAATACTGGAATGACTCCCGCGACTTCATTGTCACATCGTGAATTTACGAAACCTGCTCTCTAGAGTTAGCGTATTTCTTGAGGGATTTTTGGGGAGTTCTTTCATTCCCTTCGAGTGGTGATGGTCGAGCGCTGTGGTGCTGCGAGACGCATTCAGGTGTTCGACGCAAGGCGCTTGGCTGCACCCAGTTTCTTCACCAGAAATTAAGCGGTCGTTCAGCAATGCAAGGATTAAATCTCTTTTGCGACCAATACCTCAACCTTAAAGGGGAAGAACTGAGAAGCAGCTTCTTCTGGCAGTGAAGCGCACGTCACAGACACGCTACACTTCTGAAGTAGAAGTGATCCTCTAGCGCTTATAATTATTATTGTTCTTACCTGATTTCTAAAGCAGTTTATTCCTAGAAAAACTCAAAAGCCAGTTGCAGACAAACGATTTTCTAAAATCATGTGGAAAATATTTTCCATAATTTTTTCAAAAAAGTTAAATTCCTTCAAGCTATTATTTGTACGAATGCTAATGCAAAGTTATTATGAAGTATAACCAAGAGCACAAGTTAGGAAACTGTTACATGTATCCGAGAAGTTCCCGAGAAGTGCAGTATGCGCACATGATAACTCCCTTGAGATCTGCTCAAATTGATACCAGTATTCACATGAGGGCAAGTTACCCGCGTTATGCATTTAATTCATGTATCAGAGATCATTTATTTGCAAGATTTGTATTCTAAGGTAAACCCTATGAGACTTACTGGTTCGAGTCTTATTGCTATTCAAGTGCCTATAACTTGAAAAATTCGCATAAACAACGAAAGTTACTGGGAGCGATATGCATTACCCTAACTGAGCGGAAGTATTCATGCTTTATGTGTTTGACGAAATTTATCCACTGCGACTTCTGAATATTTTAAAATATTTCTCTTAAACCGCATACGACCATCAATTGAGTTCTCTTTGTCATAAGCCCTGGAAGCCGCAAGTTCAGTAGCAATAAAGCTAAGCTTAAGAACGCAGTTCCACTCCCCGCAACGCACGCGCCATTGACTTTATAACTGCTATGATGACTCTTTATAAGGGACAATAGATTTGAGCAGGAGCCATGAAAGAGAAGGGCAACATGGCCTCGCTATCACGGGAGCGGTGCTGGGCCCTCGTCGCTGCCCCTTTGGAATGGTCGGAAATTTGCAGGCGACGGAGGAGACGCAGTCGCCACTCCAACTGAAAGCCTTTTCAAGAAGAGACCTCGAGTTCAGCTCAGGCTCAGCAAGCGTCACCAAAACAATGAAACGAAACGAACATTTTTCTCAAAAGAAGCTCAGGTCAAAATTGTAGTCACAAGTAAAGGTTAACAATAGCTAGTATTCGGAATGAACTATGGTTCATTTTTTCCATTATTCAACAGGCTCGTTTGATCGCTCTACAAAACGATTAATGAGCTTCACTCTAACCCAGAATTCGATCAGGAGATAAGGCTAAATATTCTCAGCTACCTCACGCAGTAAAGGAATCCATGAATGAAATATAATATAAATAAAACAGAATTTTCCTTCTTCAAAATATTTTCAATTATTGAAAGAAATATAGGTTTCAAACCTCAGTAATTAGATCAAACCTCAACCATGCAGTTTTTACGCATAAATTACATGTATTACTTCTAAAATAAAAACTCATTCGCGCAGACTGTCGGCGAAACATAAAGGTACAGAAGACGAAGTGCGACAAAGTTGACTAAGCATCTGTATGCTGACCTTGCCTGAGCTAAAACTAGATGGATCGTTGTGCCCAAATACTTGTGGGCAGCGCTTCTACAACATTATCGGGTGGTGGTATACATGACACTCAATTTTTTTGCAAGCTTTTTTGTATTTGACAATCAACCGCTGATTCCCAATGATGGGCATACAAAGACTGAGTGGGATTCTACGAACAGCAAAGATGAAAGCACTACTCGTACTACGCGTCTCTCGATACAGCTTCTCAGCTACACTCTCGCTATGCCCTACATGCCTTCGCAAAGGTAGGCGGTCACCCAAGTCATGGACCTTTCGGGTGGCATTGTGTTCGTATAGAAACAGAACCAAAATAAAGAGGCGTATTGAATATTAACTTAATTAGCTCCTAGGACAAAGAGGTAGCCCGCTGCTATATGGTGTAGACCTCCTCTAGGACGGATAATGGCAGCGATTATGTACGGCATCGAGTCTACAAGTGTCCTAATGTACATCTGGTCATATATATATAATTATAATTATAGGTGGCTAATTTTTTGCCACGGAACGCACTAATAGTGACGCATACATTACACAGTTGAGTAGCTAGGGTAGCAAATTGGTAGCTAATTCTGAAAACTACGCAGACGAAGACAGACACTATAAGCAAACTTCTTCATTCTCTTCACACCTTGATGATCAGAGTTCATAATCATGTCCTGGGGAGTGCTGGGCAGCCTAGAAAGATCCATTGATGAGCAATTCCCTCTTCTCCGTCGTCTAAAATGACATTTCAAGTTCAAAACGAGCTCCACTTCCAGGACGAATTCGCGAAATAAGAGCTGTAATGGTTTTCTCAAATTTACGGCACCATCTCGGACCACCGTAGACAAACCACTGCTGTGTTCTTGCGAGGTGAGGCGCCGGAGCCTCCTCGGCACCGTGACAGGCTTTTAAACTCGGTAATTGGGCGTCCAGAAGCCGCGCTGCCTGTGATGATGCACGCGCCTCTGTCGGGCTTCAACATACTCTCGGTTTCGCGCGTCATTTTGCCGGCGAAAAATAAAGTACGTAATTATTAACGAATCTCCACTGAAATGAACGAAACCATCAAGTCTGCAGAGACGGAGAGGAGTCTTGGACTGGAAATTATTTGATTCTGATATTTTGACAAGGCATTCCACTTTCATCTAGTCGGTGTAAAGCAAACGTGGCTCCTGAAGGTATCGAAAATAATTTATGGAGTGCTAATTGGCTCATTTTCATAGCATCGTTTACAAAGAGTGCAAAGTTATGACTGACCTGCAGAGCGCGCAAGTGAACGCAGTCTGGTAAAGTGCTCGAGAGAAGGTCATTGGTTCCGATTGTTTAAAAGATCTACTCTCTTAAATTCACTGTTTGGTTATACGGTGCTTTACGATTTATTTTGATTTTTTATAACTCTTGCAAGTCGCTCACTCCGTGCTTCGTGGTTCACATGTGCTGGTCGTCCCTCAAATTTTCTAACCTACTTCCTCACCAAACTCCCACTCACTGCACTCTTATCTCGAATCCAAGTAATTTGACTATGAATTTCAAAGCCTTCACGTTCTCATCGAAGTTACAAACTGAATCTCACAATCGTCGAATTCTTCAATTGCAGTAAATATTTTAAATTATAACAACCAAGAGAAAACAGATCAGACATTCGACCGTAATGACGGCAGTGGGAAGGTACCAAACAAGGAAGACTAGTGCACGTTCACGGAGCGCTGCTCGTACGTAGTGGCGGCGGAGTAACGAAACAAAACTCGCATCTCGGACACGCCTCATCCGTCCTGATACCAAGGCAAACTGTGTAAGCAAAATAAATAATTCCCCCAGCTTTATTTTTTAGTTTTTCTAGTGTCTGAGTGGGTAAAGGAGCAGCTTGCTGACTGAGCTACCCATTCAGACAACAAACAGACTAATAAAAACACAAAAAAACTCTTAAATCGTGGGACTAGTGAACAGCAATAAATGTTCCAGTGGTTCGAGGAGTATAGCACGCCGCCGAGCTACCAAACCTCGAAGTCCGGAGTTCAAATCTTCAAGACCGATGAACTATTGATCTACCAGAGCTAGTAAGGGGAAAAATCCCTCGCACAAAATCCCTCGAAAAATTCCTCACAAGCCTAACGATCGTACGTGACGACAAAATGACCTTGGAGCGAGAGAGCTAAGGAGTTTCTCGATGTAAATAACATGCTTTCTTAAAACGGCTACTTTCGAATGAAGAGGCCCAGCTGCATGAGTATAATATTACTGTTATTTTTTGAGTGATACAGAGGTAAAATTTGAGCATTGTTGAGCAGAAGCAGAAGGGCGCACGAGGGGCGTTCCTAGCGCTACATCGTAAGAGGTCGTTAATTTTAAGCCTCATCCATCAGCGCGCGCCTCCAGCCCCAAAACCACCGATAAAACTTTCCAAAGACCTTAAGAAAAATGGAGAAAATATTAAAATGTGTACCATGCCCTATGTTGGAGTAATAATTCACTCTCTCTACAACTCAGAGAGGAGCCATTTGTCTTTTCCTGACACATTTTTAACTTTGCATTCCCATTCACGTCACTTTAGAGCTCTTCATTTGAGTCAGAGGGTAACTAGGGCGTCAGATATCGGGTAGCTTTAGCCCTTCCAGCGCAGGAACTCCTTATGAAATATTCGCATAATGCTACTCCCAAAGGCGAAAGTGTTTTCTTTGTAAAAAATAGAAGAAAGTGTGCAGTAATAGAACGCTTCGTCGCTCAGTATCAACGAGAATTGTTTTTCGGACAAAACAATACGAAAAAATTGGACTGGGACACGTGAAGCGTAAAGGGCGTTAGTTCTAATGGACTTTTCGCGACAATCTGTAGTAGATTGGGTCGAAAAGCTCGACTTCGCTTCCATTAGCCGTAGAGCTTTTTTGGCACAGCACAAAACCGGTACCGGCAACCAGACGCTTTCCCCGCAATCGCTCGATGGCTGTTGAGAGCCATTTTCTGCCTTCATGGGAGGCTGTCAAGTCCATTTCTTTACGTTTTTTAGCGGTAAACTAACCTAGAAGGTGTCTCCTAAATTCAGTCCATTTGGGTGGGTCAACGCGTAAAGTTGAGACGCACCGCAACGATCGCAGCCATCGTTGCGAGTTGATCGGGGTTTTGTTCAGAGGGCCTTTCTCTGCTGCCCTTGACGTATGTGTGATGAAATTACCCGCTGCGTCCAAACACTGGCGTATGTTCGAATATTTGAAGCGACCCCAATTTTTCCAAGAGCCTCTCGATAACTAAATACCTGTAAAGCGGGAAATAATTGAATTGTGATACACAAAGGAGCCTCGTGGGAGATGAGATAAGTAGTGATTTTCTTTGACGCGCTAGAGATTACGAGTGAGAAAATAAACTATCTCGTGCTGTGATAAACATTATTGAGAGATAACGGTAGCCATTCTATCGTAGGTTTCACTTTAAAGACAATTTCATGCCTGAACTAAGTGCACAGAGATAACGTACAAAATCCTTCTCGAATTCCTTTCTAACGAAATGAAAATATTTGTTTAGCAGTGAAGCAGCGAAGCAACTTTTGTTGTCTCTCGAACAGCGGCGCTGGCGTCGGTCGCTGGGCTGATGCATACGGCCCTATTAATCCTGCCAATTGAAAGCGCAATCAGCGTGGCACAGCACGGACGAACTGTTGCAGCGCTGGGTCAGGGATCCTCGGCTGTGCAGGTGTAGCGAAGTGCGGGCTGTAGACAGCGGCTCTTCCCTGCGCAGTGCTGATTGTGATGTGAAACTCATTTTGAAAATAGAAAGAGGGATGACGTTATGTGGCGCTTTGTTTTTCTCAGTGAATGAACGTAAAGAGAAAGAATAGGTTGAAAGGACAACGGGTGAAGACGATTCCGTCCATACAGAGGCACATAAAATCGTAGGAAGCCACAGGATGATTTTTTTTCAGAAAATATTACGCCTTCAAAAAAGTCCTAACAAAATTTTACTCCTTTTTGGACCCGTTAAAAGTCCCTAGCCTTGTAACAGCTATGTATTTACACTGGCAGAGTAGTCGGAAGTGACTGTGTGAATGGAACACTCACGGCGTCCACATTTGTCGACAGTGGTCGTTGACATGTTAAAGTAATGAGCGACGGTACTGGGCATCTAAAGTGAGATTGCACAGCAGCGTTGGTTGCGCTGCACTCCAGCACAGTTCAGTGAGGTGCGCACAGCCTGCACTGCGCTGTGAGGGCAGCACTGCGTGCACTCTACAGTAGTTTGTACACAAGCCAGCGCACTTGGGAAATATTTTGCATGAATTTCGTGTTTATGTGAGGACTGGAGGATATCGTGAAGGCTGTAGGATACTGTGAGGACTGGAGGATATCGTGAAGACTGTAGGATACTGCGAGGACTGGAGGA
>VOMN01020212.1:14305-42424 GCA_014899125.1 Orchestia grillus
GTGAGTGCTGTAGGACACAGTGAGTGCTGTAGGACACAGTGAGTGCTGTAGGACACAGTGAGTGCTGTAGGACACAGTGAGTGCTGTAGGACACAGTGAGTGCTGTAGGACACAGTGAAGACCACAGACAGTTGGGCTACACAGCGTGCCCCACGCAGCACAGCGCCAGTTGTGCAGTGCGCGGACTGGCCGAACAAATTCACTAAATTCGAGGATGGTGAGGCGGCTGCGTTTATTACTTAAAGCTGCGCTATTGAACTTCAGGGCAAAATTCCCTGACCAGCTTTAGGCCTAAGTCGAAAAGAGCACACACATCTTTTTTACAGAACATCAATTCATTCTCGTTCAAAATGCGCCGAGGCATTCTTTACTGACTCATTTGCATGTATAAGCGATTCCTATTTCCATGCTTAATTGCTTAAACGACGGCAAAATTATTTAGAAAGAAAAGATGTTCTCTAAGGCTCTCGAGACGCTCGGCTTATGACGATTTCGGTCGACGGTTTGTTCATAACTCCCTGGCCGCACGTTTTTTACTACGGCCATTAAAATTTTGTTGAAGCGAGGTTGTGGCCCCTCCGCGCTTATTCGTCTTGCTGTGAATGTACGTTATAGTCCAAAGCTCCACAGAAGTTTAAGAACATTCGAGGCAAGAAACAATTACTAAGAAACGGAGTAAAGACGTAAGTGAAAAATGCATCAAAATCTTTTAAATTTTCTCTACGTTAAGCCGCCGACTCCATCTCATCCAGGATACGTCCCTTTCATTCAAACTTGAAGCAAGGCATCATGCAAACTTAGCGGCACTAGCTATTACACAGTACGTCCCGGCATTTGCTGCAAGAAAAAACACAACAACTACACAGAGCGTGAGACGTGAAGAGCGCAGCTTCGCTGGAGAGGGCGTGCGACCACCAGGGGTGGGCTGCAGCGCCCCAGTGCTCAAGCTCAAATTAAGGCGCCGAGTCTTGCTTGGCTCGATGAAGGTCCGCATGAGCAGCGGTCCTCTCTCACGGATTCAATTTGCAACGCAAACCCTTATACGCTCTCGGCAGTGTCTTGGGATGTCTCTCAGCTGCCGTCTCCCACTTTTTAAGGCTTACTAGGAAATTCTTGCTCCAGGCAGCGAGTGTTGACAGTTCTTCTCTTGCCTCGCAAGGCTCGCAAGTCGCCTGAAAACTTGGCAAACAACCTTACATAGAAGCAAACACCGCTTATACTTTAGCTGTTTAACTTGGATCCAAGAAGCCATTGACACTAAGTCAAAGGCCACAGACCTCTCAAGTAAAGAAGACGCTCTGTTTGCGCGAACAACTTTATTGTGATCGGTGAACGGTAAAGGATGTGTGAGACATTGCTGTAGAAGTGACGACTGATAAATTAGGATTAGCTCTAATACATAAAGTTTTGAGTGGCCTGGGAGAATCTTCATGAAGTTGAGTTACTTTTATCCGATGGGATACAGCCAGTGCGAACGTGCCCGCTCTCTATAATACGACGGTCAAGCCACGCAAGATCAAGTCCAAGTGCAGTTCTCAGAGCTACAAAATGTGTGTCCTGCTGACTCCAAACGAATTTGTCTCGGCGAATTTTGATGACCGCTCCTCTTATTTGTGTTCAAAGCTTCCAGAGTCGTCCTCACGCAACACGCACCTGTTGTATAGTTCTCTGAAATTACGGGTCGGAGGCAGGCCTACGTCGAATAATGGCCGTAATTAAGCAAAGAACAACTTGACATGACAAGCAAGAGACAGCTCATGAAAATAAAATTTTACATGTATGCATTTCTCGCACTACTAGCTACATTCAATCAATCTCAACGAAAATAAAAATTATGACCGAAAAATCAATGAGGTTCTTTGAAAATACGAGTGGAAGAACAAGAAGTATCCTCAACCGTTCGCCTACGAGTTCAATTCGTTTAAAATCAGTCAATGGGAACAGGATTCTATTTCTCCCAACAGTAAACAAAGTTCATTCCCAGAGTGCCTTTTACGGACGCGTGCGATAATAATCGTTGAATTGTTCAATGTGACCTGAATGCAACCTCCAGGCGACCTCAAGGCAACCTCAAGGCAACTTCAAGGCGACCTCAAGGCGACCTCAAGGCGACCTCAAGGCGACCTCAAGGCCATCGCGGCTAAAATAATTCTCGTCAAATGAAAATTGAACAATTAGCCTATTGATGAATTACGTGCGTTCGCTAAATCAAGCGTTTTTATGAGAGGCTTACGTTTATGAAAATAATTTCATAAAATATAATAGAGGGAAAGTGTTGTGGGCAAGAATGGCTCAATGATTGCTATTTAAGGCCGCACACTTGGTCAATGTATCAGCTAAGATGTAGAGGAGATATTTAATCAATAACTTCTAAATCATTAGTTTTAATTCTTTCTCGCCTTCTGTAAAAACGAGAAACCTTATGCTGCATAAATACATTAACTGATACTCTTGTTCAACTGATTTTCATTCCAAGTTATTTTTCCTATTGAATTGGGAAAATTTATATCCGTACATGGCTGAGCAATTATTTATCGCCCTTGCAATTTTATCTCTACATTCGAGCTCTTAGTACGCATGCAAATATAATTGGCATCTTCAACTATTTCCGGCGAAGAATAGATAATCCAGCAGGTTTGTTTTAGATATTAAGGCTTCGGATCTTGAGTGAAATAAAATGTTCCATATTTTCCTCCAGCTCAAAGACGAGAAAAATATTTTTGGATTTGGAATCAGAAGTAGCAATTTACTCACTTGCTTGATTCACAAGCCAAATTATTTGGTTCCGATAGAATGCAAGTTATTTCAAGAAAAATGAAATGACACGGTTGAATTTCATTCACTCAATCCTATTGCTAGCAAAAATTGATAATTTAAAGATCATGAATTTGAATTAAAGTCACAGATTTCTGCATCTGTGAGGACATTTGACATCTGAAAATGGATGGGAAGGAAAGAGGGCCTACGTGAGGCCTCAGGCCAGTTGGTTCTAGGAGGGTAAAACTACAAAGAATGCGGCGGCGAGCGCAGAGCCACTTGCAAGTTAGTTCCAGGAGGGTAAAACTACGAATAATGCTGTAATTATGAGCCGCTCTCTGGGCGAGGAGGGCGAAGCCGTGCTCGAGAACTCCTCATTAGACGCGACACTTGTGCCATATTCTTTTGACCAGCCCACCTCCAACGACGGTCGAAAGAAAATCTTCTGCTCTGATTTTGACATAAGTCAGAAGGATAAAACAGTGCAGAAGCAACAACCTTTGGTGCTACACAAGTGTCGAATACATTTTATTCGAATAAAATTGTGGCCTTTGAAATGATGCTCTAACAGCAGCGTCAGCCAACATCTCCCTCGTGTGGCACATCAAAAACTGAAGGAGGCCAAAACAATGCTGAAGACGCTCGTCCAGGAGGTCTATCTGAACTTTTTCCGCGAAAAAACTGAAGATATAAAAAGCTTCTCACAAAAAAAAAACTTGAACCTCAACCCGCATGTAACTATTTCAAGAAACCGAGTCTTCGTCATGTAACTAGGGAAACATTTGAGTAATGTCAAGTGCCCCGAGTTTCCTGAGGAGAGGAAATGGTGGCCGGACAACGTATGAAAATCGCGAGTGCTGGCGCCGCCAGAGCATCTTCCTGAGAGACAAAACTAAAGAGTGAAAATAATCTGGCGCATTTGTCGGGGCAGTCTAAGCTATGTAAAACAAAGAATGAACAAAGATATATTTAATCTGAAAGAAAATACAATAAACTTGAAAAAACATCCATTTTGCAAATATAGATATTTCTATTGATTTTTTTTTCGCTATCACTAAACCAACAAATGCACCAGATCGTTTTGTCTCACTCTGTATTTCGCTTATTTTAGAGTTCTGTGAGGGGATGTTTGAATAAACACATTAATTAGCAGCCCTCATATCTCAGAGACGAATCATTCAAAAATAATTCACGGGCTTAATCATGTGAAGGTCTTAACTGAATACCGAAATAACGCGCGGGAGGGAAAACCGCTGCATCGCTGACACAATTAACAGCTCTGTAAATTGCTCTCCGATTTAGCCACGGCAAGTTGGTGGGAAGGAATCACACGGGGCACATGGTATTAAGGGAAAACAAACTTCTTTTACTGAGGTGCTTTTCTCAGCGTCGTTCATTTGGATAGAAGGGCCTAGTATACACTGAGTATTTCAGAAAACGTATACCTGAACATGGCTACTATGACGAGACTTTTGTCTGTAAAATAATAAATTCATAATCTCACAAAGGTATGTTCAACACCAACTAAAACAGTCATCTACTTTTTATCCAACATCATCCACGAAAAAATCTTCTACTTCAAACAGTGGATCTAAAGGTTATTAAAATACAATTTTCAGCATTCAACGGAGCTATACGAGCTACAATCCAGTTCAAATTAGGTGAATTAGATTCAAAGCAAATGTGTAGATTTTCTCAGACGCCAGGCGTAATGTGGATACGGCGCTCCTCGCCCAGCATCTGCTGTTGAGCAAGGTCCTGCAGTAAAAGAATCTCGACTTGAAGACTTCGTACGACATTTACTGGAGAAAATTGGCATCTTTTCGATCACGTCTTCAAAGCACATCGCCTCACTCGGCAGCGTTTTATAGCTCCTGAAGAGCGCCCTACGCTAAAGATCCATCCTATCATTTCCTAAAATATGTTCAAAAGAGAAACGGTCCATCCTAAAGTATTTGTCCGCAGGTCTCAAGCAGCGAAGTCAAATTATTCTAAGTAATCAATGCTGAGCAATTTTTTATCATTTTCTTTGCAATGCTAACAAAGAATACTGATTGAATGACGGCCTTTCCCTGACAGCTTAATATTGCGAGAGACCAGTGATGCGCCCGGAGATGTTTCATATGAGGAAGAGTGGGAATGTTCCTGAGAGGCAGGAAAAAAATGATACAAATTAGGCAAACAGTTATAAGCAAAATAATGACGCTTGGTTAATTTCACTCTTTTCTTATATCTAAATTATAAGTGGGCCTGGTAAATATTTGCTATCATAAGACGAGCGTTAACTCTATTTTAAAGTTACCGCGCCAAACTTTCTTCGCTGTTATGATTGAGATATAATGGCTAATCGGGACTATATAATTTAGAATAAAAGGATTGGAAATTACACAAAATATTAAAACAACGAGCAAACAAACGCAGCTCCAGCATTCGTCCCTAGCAGCGTCACAAGCAGCGTCACAAGCAGCGTCACAAGCAGCGTCACAAGCAGCATCACAAGCAGCATCACAAGCAGCATCACAAGCAGCATCACAAGCAGCGTCACAAGCAGCGTCACAAGCAGCATCACAAGCAGCATCACAAGGCAGTTTGTTGCAACAATTTAAGGCTAAGAGTTAAGTAGCAGTGTCGGAAATTTTGTTCCCTTATGAAAAGAAATGAGTGACAGAGCAATCAAAAATGTTCACAGGTGCAACAAATGCGAACACCGTTCAGTGAAAAAAGTGATGCTTAAGTAGGAGTGTTGATAAATATACACATATACACGTAACCCTTTTCGTCTCGGACAGACTGCCTGACAGCTAAGCGTCTCATTATGAAGCGGGGATGAGTATGGATACTCGTCAAGAAAGCCCACTCGCGGTGAGCTCCCTCAAGTAAGAGGGGCTAGGGGACCACCACACGCGCCCTCAGCTAGAGGTGTGTGCAGTAGCCCGGAGTGTACCGATAATACACCGTAACATAAAAACTGCTGAGTTTTATTATGACGACATTCAAAATAAGATTGCGTTGAGCTGAAAATTTTACTTGAAAGGCAGATGTGAGTAAGCTGGGAGTAGAAAAGCTGTAACCAGTTTCTGACGATGATCAAGTGGGCTCGATGGCGGTTGGCAGAGAGCTAGCGCACCGAATGTTAAGAATTCCTGCAGGAACTAATGTTATGAAGGTAGAATAAACTAGGAACTTACCGATTTGAGAACTGTTGATGTCTTTAGAACAATTTTATACCAGCGAAAAAAATTTCGACTACTTCATTTTCAGAATTATCTGAAATTGATGTTATTCTATTTTGCTCTGAATAATAATAGACTTCACTGCTATGAAAGCTTTACGCGAAGAAAACGTTACTGGAATCAGAGCTTTGAAGTTCTTTTTCCTTAACTTTTTGTATTTACAATTTCAAATACCAAGTACAAAGGTACAATAGTTTCTTTACAGTGAAACTTGTTCTCTTCTTGTTATATTTTCTTTTAGAAGAAGTTTCAGCCTTTCTAATTTGAACTTGCTACTGATGAGCTTTATACTCCTGTTTTCTAAGTTTCGAACAAAAAGTTTTTTCCTTAGCTCTCATATGAGATTCGTTTATTGCAGAAGATAAAAGTTCGAGTCTAGACGTCAACAGCATTTGGAACAGACGACAGCAACGCAGCCGAGTTAAGGTGAGCCAGCGACGGTCAAGTAAATTTTTTGTAGGGAACTGATAACTTCTTCTTAGGCGCTTTTTGGATGCGTCAGTGGGCCACATGTCATTCAGATCAAACTTTCGTGGTTGAATAATGAATATTGGGAGCAGTAGCTGCAAGCTCTTCTTTGGAGAGTTATCTCAGCTATACATTCCATGCCATTCTACTGCGATATCGTACATTGTTCCTATACGCCACGGCTTTGCCGTGCAGTCTAACAATGGAATACCAGCCTCTGTAATTCATAGGAATTAGAGCCACTGTCAACCGAATGCAATGCCGTTTGCACGAACACACAAATTCGTGGGGCAAAGTGTTAATATTCCAAAGTTAGTGTACTGTCCTTTTGCATCCAATCTTCACGCACGCCCAAGGCGAGTAACTATTTCTCATCATGATAAATAGGTGATCGAACAGCTTCTATTTAAAGTGAGTTTTGCAAACATAGGTCTTCAGGAATTTTGTGAATGGCATGATACATTCAAAATGGTGCAAGTTCTGCCAATAATCATAACATCAATTGGGACTTTCCTTTGCTAAATGATAGCGCGGTGTTGCCACAACCCTAAGAAATTCGTGGAACAATTAGCATTCCCTTTGTTTGAAGAACGTAACAGGCTTCCACCAGAATGGCATTTTAGTTGCGTTTATTTGTACGGTACGAGGCCTGAGCACCCGACGAATGTCTTGCAAGTCTAATTCCGTGACTCATCAAGCGAAAGATAAAGTTGAAGATAGACAAAGAGGAGCAAGTGCAATGAGAAGTAAAGCTTGAAATTGGGACGGAGAATCGAGGCAGCGATGGCGGCGCCAGCACGCGAAGTCTCATTAAGTTTTTGCCGTATTGAAGGCGGTGTAATTTAAGTGGTGTCAGAATAGTTTCATTTGGAGGAGTAAGGGCGGTTTTATGTGACGACGGTTTTAATTACGAACAGTCACGGCGAAATGAGAGCTGCAACGGGTGCGGTGTGCCCACGCTAAGTGGCAGCAAACATTGGCTGCACTTTTGGTCTCCGTAATGAGGTCTTCAGTGCAGGTAGCTGTACATCTCTCCGTACTGCAGATGAAGCTCTACACACTGATTACACTCTTACAGACTCAAGGTTTACAAGTTGCTCACTTTCCATAGTCGTTAGAGGACAGAGCTCTTTAAGCAGAGAGAAACCGAGCGCATGGTGTTTACTTTCTATGTGATAAAAGAAACGTGTTAGAATTAAACATTTTTCATTCCTCAAACAAAAAACTCATGCATCTTCTTTTTGCATGCAGAATTACCGGTATTTTCCGTGCGTCATGAGGTAATGATTTTCATTAGTGTTTTAAAATTTCCCCACTTTTAGACATGCTTTAAAAACGTACGATATGCGTGAGAGCAACCCTTCTTGAATCTATGCAACTAACTTTGTTTTGAATTCATCTACTGTACAACACAGAGTTTTTTCAAACGCTTATTCCTTCGCTGGACCCAGTTTGCAGGCTTGCGCGCCAGACAGGATGTGGGAAATGTTTAGCGCGTGAGGGCGCAGGGAGGATCAACGAGGATAGGCTTTTCCTTGCCCAGCTCCTCATGAACTTTACAAAGGGAGGCTGTCTTAGTCGTGGTCTGAGCCTTGGTGAGCTTTGATGAACCCACAAGCTGGTGAGGCAAAAACACCACGCAAATTGACATGTCTGATGAGTTTCTTTTACGTGCCTTGCAGTGCCTGACCAAGGAAGAAGTTATGTTTCACCTAATTGGTCGTGTAAATATTCACTAGTCTTGGCTGAAACAGGTGCGACTGTAGGATACCACTGAAAGTGCAACGTTTAACGTCACAACGGTATTTTGTCAGGATAGAATTCACTCTTCTTCCTTTTCAAATAGTTTTGCTCAAAGCACTTGTCGCAGCTCAAACAGAGCCAATCTCAAAACCAATTTTTTTCGCAATTCATAGAGGCAAAGGTGTTTGATTTACCGCTTTCAGGTAAGTGTGGAATTTTGTACTTCATTTTTCCTAATTCCCTTTATAATTGATACGACTCCATCGGGCGGAGAGGGGGGCGACGACTGTAAAGCGGTTGTTTAGTGGAACCGATTTAGCGCTTTATGCGGGGCTAACGAAACTACATGGAAATACGATGACGAAAAGCCATTACTAAAAAATTCCAGTATATCTTCCAAGTTAAGGCTTCAAGTACTCGCTGTCTGGAATTCGCTAACTTGGTTACTGGTTTACGCTTTGAAATATGAAGTTCGGGTGGGAATTCTGGCAACTGGAACGTGCGTGTGAGCTCGTACAGAGTGAGCTGCGGTCTCCTCTCGCTCGCGGGGCTAAAGAACAAACCTCTTTCAATTTCCGCGACCGGCTTGTGATGCAAGCTGATACGAGTAAAAGCGCTCGTATGGACCACAAGAATATTTCACGGTGAACTGAAAACTGATAAAAACAACGTAGCTCCTGAACTAACCTATGCCAGTACGAATGCAATATATCTTCTAACACACCAACGGAATACTGCTCTAAATTTTTCGCATCTCTGTCTACCGTCGCTCTGAATGCTTCCGCTTCTTTAAACGCATTCCCTGCCACGCGACGTACGTGTGCACCAACAGGTATTTTGCTACGCTTAGCTCAACTGCAATTCGGCTAAGTTTAATTAATAACTATAGCTCTCACTTCTGACGAACATGGGAGTCTTCGTTCATTATGTAGAAGTGACAAGTGCTTCCACTTTGTAAAACAACTTAGCAAAAATGTAGAAAAATTACAATTCAAAAGCTTACCAATAAAATGATTTTGATGGTGTGTAACAACGAAACTAACTTTCATGGTGACAGCGGATGTGTTAAGAGAACCCTAACTTCCATTTGTCGGCTGTCGAAAGTGGGTGTGAGGTTCGTTGTGTTGGATTGATTTTACATAGAGACACAAAGGTTGTAGAAACGCTAAGGTTTGACGGCTGTATCGTCCGGCACTACAGAACACCATTAACCTAAAGACATGAAAGCTGAAAATCTAATTTCATCTACAACTCCACTGTGATGATATAATTAATCAACTAAGATCCTCAACAAAAAATTAGTCACTCATTGTTTTTCTGAGCTTCAGTAATTTACCACGTTCATCAACCAAATTTCATAGCTGTGACCGGAGTTTAGTTTATATGCAAATAATGAACAGACACCAGTCTTCATTCAGAGCTTGAAAGGTGCAAACTCATATCTTAGTCGAGCTACAACGATGGGACTACAGCAAGACGTTTCGGAATGATTAAGAAGGGCTGTTGTATTTGGTCGGACTAAGGAACACCCAGTGAAGGAGGTAGCGGAACTTATTGGTATTTCAAGGGGTACTATTATGCGCGTCTACCACATAACAAGACAATCTAGTACATACGGCAATTCATGGCAAAATTGAGGTCGGAAGAAAATTCTAATCGATGAGAACCGGTGTGGTCCGAATTGTTGACTGGAACCGCTTTGTATCAAAAATAGAACTACTTCGAAACGTCAATGATGACTCTTCTTGTGTTATTTCTGAAGGAACTCTTCGTAGGGAGCTCCATGCAATAGATATATGGGGAAAGTGGCTCGTAAACGACCGATACTAACTCCTGCCCAGTAGAACGCTCGTATCAACTGGGTCAAAGCACACGCTCATGGGACTGTAGAGGAGTTGAGAAGTTCCATGTGGTCAGATGAATCAAGATTATGTTTATATTTCTATGATGCCGCCGCCATGTTCATCGGATACCTCAAGATGCCTTCAACGAAGCCTCCATGCTAGGGACGATACAAGGAAGAGGAGGGTAGGTCATATTCGGGGGCTGTTTAACTCCATAGAAGCGAGTCTTTTAGTAGAGATATCCGTCAAATTAAACAAGTATGGCTGCATTGAGCTGCTGCATCACTACGTTTTGTCATTTACACAATATTTGAATGAAGAAAGATATATTGCCTTACTTATCTTTCGGAATGACTATTGCTGAGTGCATCGGACTACAACTGCCATTTATTGGGGGGAAAAGGATTCAGGATATATCAGGCATTTAGATTGGCCAGCCAATTTTTCAGACATGAACCCCATAGAAAATTTGTGGAACTGCCTAGAAACAATTTATTACCACAAGTGTTACACTATTTAAAGATATTTCAAACATGGATTTCTCATACCATTTCAATGACAGTTTTTTATATATAGCTACTTATGGACCCGAATAAGTTCTATGACTTCTAAGGCATCCTACAGGACCTTATGCTAAGTATACCTGCACATGTATGTAAATATCCTAATGCACTAATACTTAGCTTACACAAGACTGATCAAGTCAAATTTATTGAGCGGAGAAGATAAACAACTATGATTTAAAATTAGTAATTTAGGAATAGAAGGAATAAAACAGAATCATAATTTACGGGATTATGAATTGATTAGGCCGTTTTCTGACGTAGTCAATCCTCTCATAGCCCTGGGTATTTTCTACCTTCATAATTCTCATTTTTCTCACAGAATATCGTTTTAATGTTATGTAGAAGTACGGATAAGGTAAAGTCGTTTTATCCCTCGTATAGGAACAAAAGAAAAATCACTCCGATAAACTTATATTGCAGATTATAAAATCCGTTCAAATCTTTTTCCAGGAGGTTCCAGGAGGATCACAGCAGCAGTACACGCCATCACAACGCCTCAACACCCTTGGAAAACAAGTGGGGTTTTTCGGGGTTATTTTCTTGTGCTTTTAGTCGATTACGGGCGTCAGTAGCACTCAGTCTCATGGAAAAACTACCAACTCTGCAATTCCAATCAAAAACTTCAAGTCGGGAATTGCAAAGCGGGTTTTTACAAAGCAGACGCGGATGGGGAGTGTGGACTGCTTCCATAATGTCGGGAAACGGCAGTTGCCCACCGGGGGTGCGCGAATGTACTTCGAATTTTCGGTGACCGATAAATTCCCACCAAGAACGTGAATGAAGCTTCATTGCTTAGGGAATAATGTGGAGTGCAAGCATTGAAGGTGCTTGCGAGAATTTCTCGAGAGAGTACTAATCAAACTGCACAGTTAAACTTATTATGCACTGCTTTAAATCGATCGAGTCACAAGCCAATCTAAGTCTAGTTTGGCACACTGCTATTCCTTATCTTTGTTTCCTGTGATTTTCCCAGTATGCTCTTGTTATGGGTCAGCCATTGCAGGGACCAGAGCAGTGCTACTGAGAAAATCGCTTTCTGAAATAAAGGATGGCATACCTACAGTAACATAAACGTCAGCTAACAGAGGTGAAGTAACATAAACTTCAGCCAACAGAGGTGAAGTCGTAACCATATGAAATTATAATGAAAAATTTCTGTTCGACTTTGAGGCATTTTGCGAAATGTCCCGGAACCTAAGAGCCAAAGTGAGCGCGTTTTTTTTTCAATTCAAGACGAAGTTTCGAGTCAAGTTCTGAGAGACGAATGGCAATACGTCAATATCCATTCTTTTCTTACACATATTCGTATCGTAAACATGACAGAACGTTTTATTCAAGGAAACTTTACCAGGTTACAGCGGCAAGTGTTTGGTTCTTGTACCACGTGTCATGTGATGAATGAAAAATGCTCTTGTATCCTTTTCCCTTCTTACCCTTGTTATCTTATTCGAACTACACGCGGTAGGCGCTTGGAAGTGAACGCGATGGGACGGAGGACAAACTTGAATCCAATTCACGATCTACCTAGCTGCTAGTGCGGGGGGTAAGGCAAGGAATTAAATAAAATGATAATATTGGCAATAACTGCATGGGCATTTCTAAACTGTTCGATTTAGTTCCGACTTATGGGCCCGCAACGAGCGCACCGGAATGGAGATGTAGTTTTCGGTGTTCTGTAACTAGCGCTGAGAGAATATATGCAAGCAGCAGAATCCTCGGTCCCAAAATGGAGAATCCGTGTGGCGTTATTGCATCACCATCTCCAGAATATCCCCATTAGCAGGGTATAACCATTATTAGCAGGGTATCGCCATTATTAGCAGAATATAGTCATTATTAGCAGAATATAGTCATCATTAGTAGAATAAAGCCATTATTAGCAGAATAGCAACATTATTAGCAGAATATCGCCATTAACAGAGTATCGCCATTAACAGAGTATCGCCATTAGCAGAGTATCAGCATTACTACAGTATTGCCATTAGCAGAATATCAGCATTGCCAGAAATATTGCACCAGTAAAAACACCGGAAACATCGCATGGGACCAAATCCTGATATCACTTAATTCATCTCCCACGTCTATGGCAAGACAAGCCTGCAGAAGTAAACAGCATGGAAAAATTCTAGCACCAGCAGTGTATTTTTGAAATGTCTTATTTGCTGCTCAAGTTCAACAGTATTTTTCTCTTCACAAATTACAGTCTCAGGTATGTATGCAGCAAACGGCCAACAAGTGAGCACGCCCGCTGCAATCTTTCTAAAAAACCCACAACCTCTGCTAAGCTAGTAAGATTATGTTGTGTCATAGCTTGTGTATTTTACGAAGAATCTGCTTCGTTTCCTCTAAAAATTAAGGGTCAAAGAAGGAGCGCAAGACTCCAGATTACCGCAAAAAGCAGGGAGTAAATTTTGTCACCATCCTGTAGCCATCTACGGAAGCGGTCTAAAACTTCAGGCCATTTAGGTTGGGTTCTAATTAAGAGGAAGCCGAAGCATCGCTCCTTAACAGGGTTGCTGTGTTTCTCGTTCATTCTTCCCCCTTTCTTTTCGTGGTAAATTTGAAAACTTTGCCCAATATTTGCTTAACGTAATGAGAAAGACGCTTGGACTCCAGCCAATTATAAAAAAAACAATGAGACTCGTATGGGAGATGGCGTGCGCTTCACAACGTATTAAAAATGGCGGGAACCCTGTGTTACGCCTCTCGAGACGCTTTTGGTCGAGTCACTGGTAATGAACATGCCCAGGCTCACCATACACTTGCAAATATCGCTTGAAAAGAGAAGCTACGTTACAGTAACGCAGCGACAGGCGTAGTTTGCCGTTAAATAAGCGTGCCTAGTGACAGCCCTGAGGACCGACCGGCGACGCACGGGCTCGTTACTCCGGCAATGTTCAGAGCTGTTGCTGCAACCTCGCTGAACTTGCGGTGCTTGCTGCTCGTACGAGCATTTTGAACTTTGCACACATGGCGGTGGGTGCAGCAGGGAGGTCAGCTGTACTGATGTTTATTCTATCTCTGGTACTAACCTAGTGCAATACAGGGAACTGAATGCGAGCTTGTTGAAGAAGGCCAAGCTTCTTTTTAACGAGTACCTCAGCGAATATTAGAAGTAAGTTCCGAGACAGAATCTTGGAGGAACGACCCCAAGCATGAACTACTTGTATTTTGGTAAGTATTGAGATTATTGTTTATGAAATGGCCTCACATCATAACTACACCGTCGCTCCCTCACAACATTTTTCTTACGAATTTAACTCAGGAATGGCAACCCTAAATCTAAGGTTACGTGAAGTCTTAAAGTCTTTCTTTTAGTCTTAAATCCGCAGGGAAAAATGGACGGTAAACTCCGGCTGATGAGAAACTCGAGGTTACGATTCCAGGACTCAATTGGAGGCATTAAGGATTTTTTTCATTGTATTGTGTTGAGAGCAATCTTGTGTGCAGCGAGAAATTCCATACCGATTTATTTTTATAGTGTTATTTATTGCTGAAGAATGATCCTTAGAATGAGACAAAACGCAACGCCGTGCCTCGTGCTCGAAGGCAGCGCCTGTTGGCCGAGGGCTGCTGCAAGCAGCCAGTTGCTGAAGTTACTCTTCGAGATTAGAGGTATTCCCGAGGGAAGCTGCAACTTCTGGAGGGCTTCTCCCACCATTTGAGAATATCGTTGGAAATGAAAGCATAACAAGGTTAGCAAATCTTAGCAAGCCCTTACTAGGCACTGATTGATATTCCATCGGCCGCCCTCACATATTGATTAAATCTCCATAGACTAAGGGTGATAACATGCCACACACACGCCAGCCGCTGACTTGCGAAAGTCCGATAGCACTGCGCAGCATTCACAATCATGGAAAACGGCATCGCTTTCCAATTCTAATTTAATAAAATCCCCGTTCCCATGCAGAGGGGTCAAGCTGATTTGCGCTGAGCTTCGCCCAAAATTACCGCCAACTTTTGTTACAGCCGCACTCCAGCCAGCGTAATAAAGAAAAAAGTTAAGATTGCCTCATGAAGCTTTTTTACTGCCATTACTGTTTAATTAAAATTGTTTCATACTGAGCACGATAATTCAAGTCTGGAAATGAATACGAAGAATGCCATCCATGAGCAAGTAACAATGAGTGAAAGTAACAATAAACAACAGCGGCAGCATCTCGAGCTACGAGACTCTGAACTTTACATAAATACAGGCCAAAATATATATACTAGCCTACAAAACCAGTTCAAAGGTGTACAGGCATAACATAGTCACCGACGGCTAGGGTCAACGTTCAAGGAAATTGAGTGACGGGCACCGGGCTCCGCAGCTCAAAAAGGAGCGTCGTCTCAGCCTGCAATTGGCAGTCGTAGGTCGCAAAGTAGTTCTCCAGCAGCACACCTGTCCTCTCACTCGGAACTCACTCGAGGTCACAGAAGTTCTTTCGAGCTGGCTATCTGGGCGCGAGGAAATTCCTGTTTTAATGAGACTGTAATTAGGTAAGCTAGTGGGATTTTCATTAGCATACTGAACGAAGTAAAGCGATTTGAAGCTTCAATAGCACAAGATAAGGGTCGATGAAAAGACCACCGTCCTCGTCGTAGTGCAACAATGGCGGCCTCCAGTTCTCCTCTCGTTCGTCCGAGCTTATATTGAGGTCTATAGATTCTATCAGGGCAAGATGTGAAGCAATTCCTGGACAGAACGACGGAACAGTCCTCAGCTGTTTGGCCGGCATTGGAAAGTCCGATGAAGGCACGAGTGTCGGTGGGTAGCCGAGCGTCGTGCGATCTTGCGAGGCTGATACTCCTAGTCTGAAAGCCCTGCTTTCGAATTACCTCAGAGCTCACTCAGGTCGCAGAGAAGTTTGAGATTACACAATGCTCTACAAGGGCTTTCGGTGCGTAAATTCGACCAGACAGCAGGAACAGACGATTCCTGAGCGCTACCAGGGAACGAAACTTGGCTATAGTTTCTCGTAGGAACATTGGATAAAACAAGCGCAAGTTATTTCTTTAATTCTGACGACACAAAGAAGGAATTAGGAAAGTGCATATTCTGAGGAGTCTTGTTTTTTGAACAACGGTAATGAATCGTGAAGCACGCAAGATGATAATTATGATCACACTATCGTCGAAATGATCAGTATATTTCTGCATGGGGACATCGAGACCCTGAAAATGAGGCTAAATTAATTGGTGCCCGAATTTGATCATGAGTGCTATTGGGCCACATAATGTGAGTGTATCCTGGTCATATTCGTCAGAGCAATTCCAAAATTGGCCTGAGATCCTCGTTAGAAAGTCAAAATTTTCCGTACGATCAAAATTTGAGTTTCATGCTTGATTCTCGTTGTAATGGAAGCGTGACGGCTTTCCAGCAGCATTTTTAAGTTGCAGGTGACAAGTTATGAGCAGGAAAGTTTGTTTCGTCGAGTGCACAACTCTTGGAAGTGAAATGAAGGTAAATTGTGCTGCAAAATACGTAGTATAAAAATACAATACGATAAACATTGACACCTAAAACTAAGTAAGTTTTCTTTTAATAACCATTTTTCTAAGTTGTTACATTTAAGAAAATTCTGAGTTCCCATTCTGCCACTTAACTGAAGAGCACAAATCTAATACCAAATTAAAGAAGCAAAATTAAAACCACGGTTCTGTTCGAAAAGCCATTTACAACTGAAAAGTTTATTTCAGAGGAAACCCTCATTACAGAATCCCAATAGCTGTATAGTAATCTCCAGACCCTCTGTTCAGAACACAAGGACGACAGAACATTGGCAACAGTAGTCTTTATGTTCATTAATTAGCACCAGAAGTTTCGCCTACAGCCCCGCGGCTGCAGTTTTCTTCAGTATGAATGTTAGAAAATGAGTAACAAGAGAACAAAAACGGGCGAATCGCCTGATTTTCTCGGCAGGAGAACCGAATTTTGGTGTGAACGGAAGATGAGTGAAATCCAAAATCGAAACTTGAGATATCCAACAAAAGTTCAAGTTAAGTTATTTTTTACATTTTTCAGATACAAGTTCATACTTGCGCGCATTTTTTCTACCTCGTTACCTACCGAAGATCTTGAGAAGGCAGGCAGAGCTGCCGGGAAAGGGTCTCGAAAGAAAGACGCAATTCAGCGTGACGGTTATGGCCGCCAGTTACCGTAAAGTTCGCTCTTTTACCTAATATTCGCGAGTATATTTCAAGTCGTCAGCGAAAGACAATTTTGGATTGGAACTTGCAACAAATTCTACCGCTGCCCATCGCGACACACAAAATTCTTCTTACGCCCAGCGCCTCGAAATGACGGGATTACGTCTGCCATACGCGCACGGGGGCCAGCTGTGATGCACTGCTGGCCGACTGATGTGACCAGCTCGCACCACCGCTGGCGTTTGGTGGAATTGCATGAACTTTTCCAAGCAACAACTTCAGCTGGGGAAATAGCAGCACGTTCAGCTGGGGAGGAAGCAACATGTTCTGCTGGGGAAGAAGTAACACGTTCAGCTGGGGAAGAAGTAACACGTTCAGCTGGGGAGGAAGTAACACGTTCAGCTGGGGAAGAAGTAACACGTTCAGCTGGGGAGGAAACAACACGTTCAGCTGGGGAGAAAACAGCGTTCGGCTGTTGAGGAAGTTCGTTTTTCTGCCTGACTGAACTCGTTGATTAAATGCAGAGAACGCCTGTCAAATGCTGGGGTCAGAATGAGACCTTATTCGGTGGCTGCCCTCGAAACTTCAAAAAATCTCTTGGAAAACATTCACTTAGAGCGACCAAGAAAATTGCTCAGAATTACTCACACACGTGTGGCCTTCTTGTTTATTCTTGTCATATCGTAAACGAAATTAAATATTTCTGCTTTATTACTTTCCATACTTAATGGTTTTCTATGCCTGTTGGCTTCATATTATACTTATACTGGGTATGAAATAAACATTTTCAATCCCTAAAATTTGAGATCACTAACGGAATATTAATTGCTTACCTTTCTCTCTGAGACTTCGACGTGATATCATTTTGAGCAGGTATATTTTTACCCATGATACTGTTTTAACTTTCGGCAGTGCGACAAAATTACTAAAGTATCTTTGCTTAATGTAGTGGATCATAAACGTGCCTCATTGTTTCCTTTAAAATCTACCATAAATAAACAAACTATGTTAATCAACTGTCAGTGTATTTTATCAAACGAAATATTGGAAGATCATTCGATTATACTTATTTATTACGATATGACATTCAATATCCTATGCTGGAGAGTTTCGAAGAGCGGATGTCCGGAAATCATTATGAAGAAAACTTCATTCCGAAGTCTTCCGAACTTTGTTAATTGAATTGACCGAGCTTGCGAGCGCTTTCTTAATACCAATAACTCTAATTAAAGGAATAATATGCAGCATGAAAAAATTTCTTGTATCGTAAATACGCTAATTGCAGCCTTAAATCGTCCGGTTTCAAAAATTTTCACCTTGAAAACGAGCTCTGCGAAAGCCCTTGAAATTTCGGTCAATTTCATTTAATTCGAAAGATTTTGAAATAAATTTTTCTTCAGTATGCGATGTACGACACGGCTGCATGTGAGCGCAGCTCACTGTAGTACTCTCTTATCAAATACTGAAAAGGGGGACGGAGAGACCAAGCAGGCCAGCCACCGCACGGTCCTGTGACGCTGTGTGGTGTCGCTGCCGTGCTGTCTCGCTCCTGATTTGAATTTCCTCTTGGGTGAAAGTCTTCCTTCGTCATAGCATTCGTTGAGCTAATCCTTGTCATTTTTACATGGTTGTTTCTATTTTATTACAAATGCAATAAACTTTTATCAATTTTGGTAATAAAATAGCTGGAAAAAAAGGGTTACGGTAATCTCCCATAGAAAAACAACTGTCACTGGCGTATAAAGATTACAAAACAGGCAATGATAATTTTAAAAAATTAATGATAATTGAACAAGACCATTACGTGATGCAATGTCTTTGGTAGAAATAAAATAATTTCACATTACATCTTCGATACAAACACGAGAGATACGAATACATAAAATAAGCAGACAAGCATACTGCACATTGCTGTTTTTTACATCATGTTTCTGGAGCTTCCTTTATATTACCTAACTTGAGGGCAACCTATGTTGTAGTTTGAGTGAAATTCGTTAACCTGGGGATTTTTTTCCTCCTTCCTTTCCTTCCTCCCAGCACCATGCCCCACAAATCGAAGTCATCCGAGTGCTGCGTCTCGCTGGTTGCGGACTGCTGTCAACTCCACCAAACTCAGAAGTGGAATTGTCTTTTTCAGCAGCAGCCGCTGCAGAAATTCCTACCTGGAAATATCCATCCCTGAGCGGCCAACAAGGTTCGTATTAGAAGCAAGATAATGGGAGGGAAATGGGATTTTATTGACTTCTGATCAAGTTGGCCAGCCATCGCTGAGAATTGGGTGCAGCGGCCACGGCGTGCCTGGAAATGGTGACGCTTCAGGCTGATAACAGTGCTAGCTCGTGTTATTGTAAGCGCAGGCTGTTAAAAGAGCAATACAGTAGATGATGAAAATGACTAAAATATAATCAGGACCTAAGTGTCGAAACATCATTTAAAATACGTAGGGTATGGAGGGGCAGAATTTGGAAAATCCCACTCTATAATAACAGCCAGTGTTGCTTGCTTGCTTGGTTGGTCCATCCATCTGTCCATCTGTGTGTCCGACCGTCGTTGTATCAAGCTTCTAAAGATTTAGACTGAAGAAAATTTCCGGGTCCGTATTCCTGAACTACTAGCTAAGGCAATCCGTATCAGTTATACTGAATATAACTTTGTTTGATGTCAGAGTTACCGTACATAAGAGGGCATATTAAGAATTTAATATCATATGTCCCGCCATTTTTGATAGCACGTTCAGCAGTATTGAAAGATTCGTCAACCTTGTTTTAACATCCACTTTAGAAAAGTAAACTGTTCAGAAAGCAATCGAATATTTATCGTCGTGTAAAGCACAGACGATGCCAGCTACAATGCGGGAGTGTACTGAATATTTCAAGCTTCATATTTCATCTTCAGCTCATTTGCCCAGCAGCGTTCGACTGCGGTGGGAGAGAAAACGCTTCTAGGCGAACATTTTTCCTCAATGTTCCCCCTTGATTTGATTCATACTTTCTTTCGTCTGCACATACCTCAGAGACTGTTCTTCCCTCAGCAAGATCTCGTTCAGAGCGCCAGTTCTGTTTTTTTACCCTTGGATTTGTCGAGTTTCATGGTGAAAATTTGCTCGGTGATCATCGGGCAGCGGTGAAATTTTTGTAACCATGAACCGGGAGAGACTGACTTACTTGCCTGAGAACTGTAGGAATTTTATGCATGGTGGGAGGTGGGAGAACCAGCCCGGTGTTCAGGCGAGTCCAGAATTGAAATGAAGATCCAGCGAAGCGCAAGAAAAGAACCTGATGAGTCCCTCGACGGCCTCCGCCGGTGCTAAGCTCCAAGTCTTGTAGTTTTTCTCCAGGCGCTACATCAAAGAAGAAAATGGAGGCACACACAGAATTTTGTTTTTCTCTTGAGAAGAAACCTTCTGGTTCGGGGCCTCTGGAATAAACTTTCATTTGAAGAGACTTTGGGCAGTTTCCGTCAATCGGGTTTCCACGCTGCATATGCACGAAAACTGTGCAAATACGGAAGGGAAGAAAATTCGCTATTTCCAGGTGGGCGATTACGTCTGGAGCGACTCCTGAACTTCTCGCAAAATCCTGGTCTTCATTTATCCAGCTGACCGTGCGGCTCTCACGGAAAGCTGTGCGAAACTTCTAGCCTCCTGGCCATTCTCGGGCCTCAGATCCTCAGCTAGGCTTGATGAATAAATAATCCGGCGATCAAGAGCCAGTCGGAAGATTGTCTTTCTTCTATCACTTCCTTAGGCTTCCGAAATAAGGAACGTCATATTCGCGAAGGAGTTCCTGAACTACGACGTGGGGCAACGAATTCTTCCGCTCATTGTTTCGTAAGTTTCATGATGGATTGACAGAACTGCCCTTCCGTGATAAGAGCGACAACTAGTAAAGAAATTCATTTATATACGAGTATTATGCATTTCGAGGAAATACTCAATAACCACTTGCTTCACCACAAACAAGTGTACTGTCACCCACCCTCCTTCATCACCACACATACCACCTGCACCGCCACACACCAATTGTAACGCCACACACCACTTGCACTGCCACAATACCTGTACCACCACGCACCTCCTACACAGCCACACACCACCATCATATTTGGCACAGTTCCCTAAAATAACATAGTCCTTCTGCCAGAATTACTTAACAATTGTTTCACTAAACATTAAAAAGAGCGAGGCAATAAATGGATCAAACTTTATTGCCTATATGCGCTGCTGCATTGCCGAGTCCGGAGGTTATCTGCAGGCCACAACGCCAAAATACTTCATCATGAGTGAGGACGCTCCAAAAAGAATGAACACGTGTCATTAAACATCAGAATGCCTCCAGGTACGCCAGTACATCTCCCCGTACACGAAAATGCTCCAAATTCTATCCACTCATTGTAGCTCCCACCTGCGCCGCTCAGTACTTCGCAAACGACTCGTAAATTTTTGCATCGAGTGCTTCACTGTCGTGTCCGCTCATTCAAGGCGACAGACCGTCGCAGTAAAACTCGGCAATGGACGCACGTAACTTCTGCAGCTCTTCAACTGCGATAAATTACAATCTCGATAGGCGCAGTAAGCTAAGCCGGTAAAAAACCGACCAAAAGAAATACAAATATGAAGCACAAAGCTATTTCATAAAAAAGTAAAGTGTTCGTTAATATAAATTTCAGGAGTCCAACTTTTAGTTAATTCAGCTATTTTGAGATGGATGTGAACTCGGTCTAAATGAATCGGGCTCCCACGACCCTTGGCTGCAGATGTTCTGCAGCAGGTCCGTATCCAAGTGAGCGTGCGGTTCAGCTCTCACAACGACGGGATCATGCATTTGGCAGTCGCACCTTGCTGAGCGGAGGGTAAGGTATCGAACAGCTGCTCGTCAGTTCGGGGTTATCGTGATGACGTAAACGACTGGGCAATACGACCAAGGTGATATCAAGCATAATGCATCCTTTTTTTCCGAAGTTGATTTCTTTTCCCGAATGGTGCTCTAACCCAATCCATGTAATTGTTTCTTGGGAAGTAGCTGATTTCAGACAAGGTGTGAGGAGTTTTTTTGCTCAAATTTAAATTTTCATCATCGACAGCGAGGTTACGTCTTATTGTGTGCTTGTATGCGTTTGGATTTCTTTAGAGTGTGACGGTGCAAGAAGGATGGCCGCATGCAGTTTTTGATCGTTCAGCTCAACTTAGCTCACACGGTTATTTTGAAGAACTGCAGCTCAAGAAGCTATTTCATTGATATTCATGACAATGAGATAATTTCAGTAATAGTAGGTAACGACGTTCCAGGATAATTTTTGTAAAATTAATTCTTATTCATTCAGTAGTTCCATGGAAGAAGTTTTGCGTATGTTACTGATGCATTGCAGACGTGAATATCACGGCTTGATTCTGAAATATTCTGTTCATACAGCCTAATGATAGTCGTAGCGGTGGTGGAATAGGTTGAAGCGTTTCTGTGGGTCGGACTGTGCCGCGCCTGGAGAGAAGGGACCGTTTAGTACGGATTGTACCTCGGAGCATCTAAGCACAAGGTGTGTTCCCACACACGACCCCCTGCGCATATAAACAACAAATTAAGAAATAAGTGGAAAAAATGACAAAAAAGAGATAGTGAAGATGATATGAAAATTGAAAGAAGTGGTGGACACAAAAGATAAAAGTAGCAAAGGCATATCTGTAGCGAGGGGAAAAAATATTGAGAATTCAAAAAATTATTTCATTAGAGTTCCTGATGAGATTAAACCGAGAAGCTTACAAAATATTCAAAAATATGTTATAAGCCTGGTGAAGAAAATGAATTTTTAAAGGATTTAATTTGAACGTTGCGAGCTGCGAGCTTAAAAGCTCTTTCTCAGCAAAGTCTGGGAATACATAATATAGCTATAAAATTTATAGAACAAATAAAAAAAATTAAACAAATAAAATAATTTCAAAGCGAGCGCAACACTTCAAGGTTGAAGGTTGAAATTTTTCATATGGTACGCACTCTGCATTCCGACAAAAGAGATATTTCAGCTGTACTTCGCTTCCAGAATATAAAGGGCAAAGTTGGTTGAGCTGGAGCCTAAAATTTTAAATTTATTGATGCCTGTCGTTCAATCGCAGGTGTTATTTGTACAATGCTGACGGATGCTAGCATGAAGAGGAGTTTCAAGACGTCCATTCGTTCGATGACGACGGCCAGCACGCTCTGCAGCCCGCCGGTGCTGCGACGTGCACTGAGCATCGGACATGCCGAAGAAAAGGAGGCTATCTAAAGGTGGGATAGATCGTATTATATCAGTACAAGCTGCAAAAACGGGCAATCAGAACATTTCTAAGAACCTAAATCTCGCAAGCATTGTAGGCTACATTGTGAAGAAGGGGAAGATGACTGGGAGCTCCCAAATTTCACAAGATCCGATGCACTAGGAAAGATTTCCATGAAAAGCTCACGAAACATTTCACGTAAGGTTATAGTTGATCGGTTTGTGTCATCAGACGAACTTCAAAAAAGGTCTTAGTGCTGCTGGAGCACGTGTCTGTCAGAGAACAATTAGTAATGCACTTTAGAGGCAAAAACTCAAATCACGATCTACTCGCAAGACCTCATCACTGAAGAAACCACATTTAAATCCAAACTGCACTTCGTAAAAGTAAACTTTGGAGCACGGTGATGTTTTTTTGAAACGTATTTAGTGGTTTGATGGAGGAAAGATAGAGCTTCATGACCATTGTGATGTCCTTCGTGTTTGGAGAAAACACGGAGCAGCCTGTGTCCAGAAGAGCACCCTCGCAACTATGAAACATGGGGACGGGATCACAACGGAACGGGGCTCCGTTGCATCTATGTTACACGATAATTTGAAATAATAGAAGGAACTATGGCTAAAGTCTAGCATCATAAGATGTTGGAAAATAATTTGCAATACGTCTGCTGATAAACTGTTTTTTTTTTATCTGAAGGACTGTTTCAACTGGACTATAGGACCCAAAGCATACCGCCAAAGCCATTCGTGTATGATTCCAAAGAAGCAATATCAAGTGACTGACATGGCCTAGTCAATCAGCAGATAGTAAATCCTATGATATAAATTTCATAATCGAAGCAAATGTTCTATTTTGGTCCTCGGTAATATTTGTTGGCGTTAGTCGAATAACAGTGAAGTTTTCGTAGTACTACGTCTCCAATAAATACAATAAATAAAGGTGTATTTTTCCCAATAATAGTGTCACGGTACAGCGCAGCTGAGGTAACCTAAATGTATCCTCTTGGGGACGCTAGCTTACACGACGTTGATTAAAAACTGCTTAATATTACGTAGTTTTTTTCTTCTATTTATTGTCATGGACCCGAAAATTAATCTCAAAGAGCGATGCATTTGAAACAAACATTATTTAGGGACGCCCCAGTTCTGTGGCGTGTCGCCCAGCCGTGTCATTGCTGGGTCAAGTATTCTTTTTTATTCTATTTTGCAACGCACTCCCTCCCGAGGAACCTCTTAAAAACTACAAATGACAGGAATAATACGAATTTGTAGCTTTTACCGTTTTCCCGTCCTTGGTATTGCTAACGAATAATTTTCGTCAGTGCTTAATCATACTACATTTTATACATAAACGCCCCGCTTCGTAAACAACGTAACTCAAAGCACTCTAAAGACTTGCAAATGCTCAGTTTCCGATCGCCTAGAAGAGAACAACGCGATGCCATTTCGGAACTGAAAGCCTAGACCTGCAGGGCAGACACCGGGAGGTCCGCTGTCTCTGTCCGCCCAAGACGGTCGCACGCTGCATCGTGAGCCCAGCGCCGTCTATTTCATTCTTGCGCCGAGAACGAACGACATTCTTTGGCAGGCCTTCAATTTCTCAGAGATTCCATTCGCTGCAGAGAAAAAAATAAGCCTACCTAGAATTCATGCTTCATTTTAGCCCGCGCTTCAGTCACAGGAAACTGAGCTGCTCGCCTCGCTGCGTGAGACGTGGATTATATTTCATCAGCATTTCACTTTCGATACAAACATTGGCTTCCGAATGGGGTTTTAGTGCGAAGTGAATGCTGCGACAAGATGATAGCTGGAAACTTGAGACGTACTGAAATTGATGCCAGATTTTTATCTTGTACGTGTTGACTCCCTGAAAGGAATCTCGAAGCGCGTTTAAAGAACCTCGCCAGCGCTTCCATCTTGAGCGAAGTATCCGTACTTTGTGCACTCGTCGAGAGAAATATTTACGTACAGGACGTCCGTGTTCTGAAAATATGGAGCAATCACGCATTGAACAGAGCAGCAGAAGCATTTAATATTCTATTTGAGATGTGCCAGTGCAATACTTGTGTAATACGTTGCTCTCAGAGTTCTAACAGTCGAGCAACAGTAAAATAAAATGCTCATCTGCGAGCCAGAGAGAACTCGTGGCAAAAATTCCAATGCATACGTTAATCCTAAGCGCTGCAAAAACAAGCAGCTACGGGAGTGGCAATTAGAGTTTCCACATTAATGATCCGACTTTGGAGACAGGTTGATGCGAGCGGGATCAAAGACGCGGCAAGATGGAAGCATTGCTCACGTCCAGGATGAGTATGAAAGTCTTCAGTAGTTCAGTACGAAAGAAGAAGATACGAGAACTTTGTCAAATGAAGGGAATTCATTATGCTACAACATAGGGATTACGAGCTTTTGTTCAAATGCGAGGATTTCATTTATTTTCTCGGCTGTTGGATCTATTCATGTTCTTATTTCATGGAAGACTTTGATCAAATTATGCTTTGCTACACTTACCAACATTTCGAACGTGATGAAGCCTGAAAATAGCAATAGATATCATGACAATGCGATGCTTCGTTTGTCTGAGTCGGAACTAATGTAAAATACAGAAATTAATTAAACACGCACGATCGCGTATTACCCATTTTTTTATAAAATTCAGAACTGATGACAATAATTTAAGAACGCAAACTATTTATGATAAAACTTAGTCGAATAAACGTATGAAAAAATAAGCACAAAACTCAAAAAGTGTGAGCTCGAAGTACGCGCTGCACCCCTGGCACGGTAGTAAGAGAGAAAAGAAAGAACAACAAATGAATAGAAGGAGAAATACACTTCGAAGGGAAACTAGAAAATAGCACAGCATCACTCCTAGCTGGCCTGAGTTAGCGTTGAGTAACTCAGGACACTTCAGAGCGCAGCATCCCTGTGGTCAGGCACGCCCGGCGTCAAATGGCGGCCATTAACCCATGTCACGCTGTGGAGCCACGTGTACATCCTTCATGACTCGGGTCGATTTAGCTGCCCGCTCATAGTTAGTCGCTGTGCTTCATTTTTGTGACCTGTGATACAAACATAATCTCTATTAGGTCGCAAATAAAGGTGGAGACAATATACTGATGGAGTAAAAATGTCAGAATTAGTTAGGGACTCATCTGCTCGGAATGGGTTAACTCAAAAGCTCACGCGTCGCAGAACATCGCACAAACCTGCTGGCCCTAAATATATCAAGCGGAGAACTTTATATTCCACAGGACGACAGCCGTTGAATATGAGAGATGACAGAGGCCGTCTGACGTCGCTCAGAGAAACTTCACGAGGCATGGGCCGTACGTCCGTAGCGTGCTAGCCGCGTGTGGCAGGTGAGGAGGGCGATACCCTACAGCCAACTCTCTGGAGGGTATGAACGAAGCTGTTGCTCAGTAAATGAATGATGGAAAGGCAAGCTGCAAGGTTCATGCAAAACTTGGAGGAGGAAACATGACTCCAGGATAAAAGTTTGTTTAACAAAACGATATTGTGTAAAGGCGCGACTAGAAAACCTTTTACTATTGACCGTATGCTTTAGAACAGTGTATCATTAAATTTGGAAGTATTTTTAATTTGGACAGCACAATTTTACGAAAAGCCTCGACGCTCAGAACGAGCAAAATTCACCCTCATTGTAAACACAAAGAGCAACGCCACTTAGCGCATCGGTGGGCCCAGGGAAAACAGCCAACTGCATTCCAACTGCCCGCATTGCAATTCAAATGCACGCTCGCAATGAGAGCAATACCAACAGATGCAAATTAATTGTTTTCAAAAGTACAGTGAACACAAGCACCACTGATAATAGGACCAATAATGGCACACTCATCGCTACCAAGTCGCAATTACGGAGCGCGAGCTATGTCAATATTGGCGAGGCGCGCACTAGTCGAGCTGCGGTCTCTCCGGAGTACCGGGCCAGCCACAGTGAGCAGGCGTGTGGCTGTGTGGAGAGGGAGCAGGCGTGAGCACGAGATCGACTGACGAGCGAGACCTGCCTACTCTTCAAGAGTACCGCATCAGTCGAGTTATGGTCTCTTTGAGTGGCCAGACCTGAGGAAAGGAATACCTGTGAAGGTCAACTCTGAATGCACAGCAGAAATGGGCGTGTGGCCGATTTGATACTAGAGGCTCATTGCAAAACAGTCTTTCGCGCGATCATCCAATAAGAGGATCGCAGTCAAACACTGGCTAAGCATTATTTCTTAACAAAGAGCTCCGTTCCTTCGTCTTGCACGCAGCGCGGCAGCTGCGTGATTCCAAAAAATGAAGTAGAACTTATGTCAGATTTTTTTCTTGTAATTTTGTACGTTATCATCGCAGCCAATGTGTTAAAAAGGCAATGAAACGAGTACCTTGAACATTTTCCCTCAAGGGTATAAGTTATATAAGTAAACTATTATAATTAAGATTTGGATGCATAACCAACAACTATCATTTAACAACCATCGTTCACAGCATACATGAGTTGTGCATTTCAATTTAATTTAATTCCAATAATTTAAAAGATGATTCCACAATTTTGAAATTTAACTTCAGTAAATTTAAAGAGGTTGCCTTGATCGTAGTCGCAAAACATCCATGCGTACTAGAGCTGCTCTACCAAATTATAACAAAAATACGAGCTGAATATGTTATGAAGCAAGACAGAATTGACCGCAGCACCCATACACTGAGATAAACATTAAACAAATTAAAATCCACTTCAGGTCACACTTTAAGTCCGGAATAACATCTGAATTTGAATTTTTACTCGAGAGCAACGTCTTTCCCGAAAACTACTAAGCTACCGAAATCTGAGCTTAGTGGGACTGTAACTCACTCCTGTCAGAGGACTCGCCTCGCTACAACCTCACACCCTGAAAACCCTGAAAGTAGTACAGGCACTTCGTCTCAGGTGGCACTGGAGAGCCGCTTTTACGGATGTGCTTGACCTCTCCTCTTCTAGGGAAGCACTGCACCCGAGGTGTCAAAACACAACAGCACAACGCAACACCCGCACATAGGCCGTGCTGCACACCAGCTGCACAGCACAACACAACGCAACACCCCCACACCAGCCGTACAGCACAGCACAACACAACACAACACCCG
>VOMN01020213.1:0-26868 GCA_014899125.1 Orchestia grillus
GAAGTCATAGAACTTATTCGGGCCCACAATTAGCTATGTATGAAAAAAACTGTCCATCATAATGGTGTGAGAAATCCATGCTCGTAATATCTTTATATGATGTAACACTTGTGTTAATAAATTGTTTCAAATTGTTTCAAAGCACTTGTGGACAATGAAACATTCGGATAATGTTAAGTCAAAGCTCTCTCAGAACATGGAGTAGGGAACGTGGCCTCACTTGGTCTTATTAGATTTTTTGGCTCACCATCAATAGTTAAATAGCAAAAAAATTGCTCGCATCGGTTGTTTTTGCAGAGAGGATTCATTTATTGCACTAAACAAGTAGCGTGCAAATGCTTGACAAAATAAATGAACCGTTCTTTTGTGGCTGATAGCCTGTTTATCTCGGCATTTTGGCCTAATGTCGCTGATAATGTGTGATTAATCTGATACACATTAGCAAAAGCCATTTTAGTTTCATATCCGATTTTCTTCAAAAAAAGTCGAGCATTTATTCAGTAGGACAGAAAAGCATTCGTGAAGAAATAAATATGGATAGTCTGAAATAAAGTAATTGAATAATAGGTCCTGTAAGGACATTAACTGACTTATCAAGAAATTCGGGCTGGAGAAAATACATGCATGAAAATGAGCTATCGTTGACCAAATAATTCCAGACTCGGTAAGTGGCAAATTTTCCAAAAATGCACTAACTATACATAGTTCAAAATTCAACGCTAAAGCGACCACAGCCAGTCAATAACGGCCGTCATATTTTAATTGCAATACTGGAGTCGTGATACCACAGCTCTGATAGATGCAGCAGCTGTTGTGTCTAGTTCTGGTAAGTAGGCAGGTGTGGTGTAAGTAGGTGGGTGTGATGAAGTAGGCAGGTGTGATGTAAGTCGGTAGGTGGGATGTAAGTAGATAGGTGTGATGTAATTAGGTAGGTGTGATGCAAATAGGCAGGTGGGATGTAAGTAGGCAGGTGTGATGTAAGTCGGTAGGTGTGATGTAAGTCGGTTGGTGTGATGTAAGTAGATAGGTGTAATGTAAGTAGGTAGGTGTGATGTAAGTAGGCAGGTGTGATGTAAGTAAGTATGAAGTGAGAAGGTAGGTATGATTTCAGTAGGTAGGTAAGATGTAAGTAGGGAGGTGTGGTGCAAGTAGGTGAGTAGGTAGGTGTGCTGTGAGTAAATAAGACTGAAATAAGTAGGTATAAAGTAAGTAAGTAGGTGTAAAATTGTAAAATAAGTAGGTAGGAGCTGTATGATGAAACATGTTATGTAAATTGAACTTGAAATGACTCTATAAAAGCAAAGGTAATTAGTCATTCAGTATTCCAAATTGCGATTATAATTTTCCTGCCTCACCATAGTATACAAAACGTATAATTTTGGATAACGCGGCTAGTATGTAGATGCAAATGCAAGTAGTCGTAAGGATTTAGAATACATATGTACTTCGTACAACGAAAACTTTTTCGAATGCCTGCAATTATTGAGTTTCAGATTTAATTATTCATGGTCGATTAAAATTAATGAAAGCTGTGGTGCGGCTAAGGTGTTTTCAAAAATTTTTAACAGAACCATATCCCTGTTCAAATGTGTGAATATTTTTCATTATAAATTTAAACTAATAAATGATAATTATCGAAGTTATATTCTCTCTTCAAGTTTTATGTTGACTAAGAATGCTAGATCATCAACATCATACGCAATTTATGAGTACAATTGAGCAATGATGAACACAGTTCAGCTCAATTCGTGACCATCAGTTAAAAGTTAAACCCTTGATGAAATATCGGCAAAAAAATTTCTTCTCTCCACACAGAAGTACGAGAATATTTTGTGAATTAAGGCACCTCTTCATAGCCACTGTAATTAAAATGAAATATAGAAGGTAATTATCAGAATACATTATATATGTGGCCGGCAGTCCATATCGCATAAAGTCGCCGTTCACAGCGTGTTGAATCATTCTTTTGTTCAACAGTGGCAACGACCCTGCTACATCCGTCCAGCGATGGATGCATACACTGGCTCGCAACGCAGAAATTTAGAATACTAACAAGATTCCTTAATTACCATCCCAAGCTACAGTCGGCGTGCCCTCAGCTCTGGGGCCAAACTCAAGCTTTGGGCGCAATGTACGAAATTCTCGGGAAAAAGTTACGCCAATTTAAAACAAGTACTGGGAGTCCCTTAGAGAAAACTCGACTAAGGTTACTCCAAGTTTACACGAGCTACAACTTGCCGAGCAAGAAACGCAGGCCGTATGCCCGAGTCTCTCGTGGGAACAGATCTCGACGTGGAATCTGGGCTGAGAACCCATGAGAAGAGGCCAAATGAGCAGGTAGAGGCCCACCGTGTGCGCCTGCTCGGAAAATTTCGCCAGTGTAATGGGTACGTATATGAATCTATTTCGCAATTAGTTTTTAAGTGTTTGGTACCCATACTCTTCAAATTTTCTTGGTTAGGGTTAAATCGTTTCTGAACGAGTCTCGAAATTAGAAGAAAACTAATTTTTTTCTATTCTGAATTTAATTGTCAAGGATTTAGATTCTGATAAATTTAAATATTTGCATTGATATTAATATGAAGTTAAAAATTTTGCACGTTGCATTGAAATAGAGTGAGTGATGAATCAAATCTAATTTTATTAGCCAAATTTCGACAAATCCTTTTCGTGATGTAGAAGCAGTTGTTTAATATGTATTGATCACAGAGCAGCTTCACTTTCCTGATTATTGATAATTTTAACAAATAAATGATATCCCTCAATCATACAAGTCTACAAACTATATGATTTGAGAACATGTTAGTTGAAAAATCATGTTAGTAAAACAGGAAGCCTGATTTTTTCATATATCTGTCAAAATTTAGTTACGATAAACCGTGTTTTTGCGTTGTCAAATTGAAATCGATACGAAATGTTAACCTATACATACGAGTATTTGACCAAATCTAATCGGGGTGTCTAAGATTTGACAATCTTCAGAAGCAATTTAATGAGTCATAATGATAATGCAGCAAATATCTCTTCAAGAGTGTTGAACGAATGTCGCTACAGCGGCGACTGGCCGCTCTTCTCGTTACGTCTGCCAGACATCAATGGAGGCCGGAGGGTGCCGCGGACCCTTGGAACAGCCTCCAGAGCCTGGCTTGCCAGCATTGATACATCCGCTAACAGAATACTAACTTTTGAACTGGACAAGATGATCAACGACAGGCCCTGGCTTGCCAGCAGTACCACTGATGATAGATCCGCTAACAGAATACAAACTTTTAAACTAAGATGATCAACGAAAACTTGTTTAACGAGTATCAAAGTACTTAATTCCAGAAGGCCCGACGGGTAACTTCGTGGGAAACTGAATTAAAATCAAGGCTTTGTTTTCCTCATAGAGAAAATTTTATCTAGACGACAGATGTGTCAACCTATAAAAATTTCTATACGACTCAGTAGTGCAAGCCGCAGCACTCAGCCTACAAAAAGACAACTAATTCAGTCTCACTGCATACGCACTGGACCTCGTTAAGAGTAAGCGATCAAACTCTCGCATTCTCAACCAACGTACTGGCAGTCTGACAAATTATCTTCGACATCAGTCTCAATGAACTGTGCCCAACGCTTTCTAGGGCACAGAATTTGCAAAAAAAGCTTGAGTGTCGCACCTCACCTAAGAATATTATGGTTGTATCTTATATGTGCATAGAGTAAGTTGCGTGAAACAATCGGACAGTTGCAGTGGATGTAAATATTTTGCAACTTTTTGTGCTCCTAAAACTTATTTTAATAACCCATCTACTTGTACTACATTTATGAAAATAAACGAGAAAATATTTACACGTTTGTTTGTTTTTTGCCCACTGAGTGACTGGGTGGAGCAAATTTACACTGATTTCCTTCAAATAATTTCCAGCCATAAGTAATTACCAATCCATCCCTATAGAACTCATATCTGAAATATTTGGATGTTTTATAACGATGAAAATAATCTTCTGCAGCTTATCCCTCTTGCTGTGGTCATATTTCAGAGTTAGCGGTTTTGATGGGGCGTATTTGAGGGGCGAGGGAGTGAGGAGGTGCACGCATGCACCACACATTTGAGGGGCGAGGGAGTGAGGAGGTGCACGCATGCACCACACACGTCCCCATGGATCGCAATGCCCTAGCGTGTGCATCCATTTAGGTCGGGGACCGTTTACTTAATAATTATAGGAATTTATATTGATACGGCGTGCTCATCTTCATGACTGTCAGACTTTTTTATTGTTTTTGTGAAATGCTGTCGGAAGTGATTGTTTCTGAATGTACCGTGTGGGTTAATTAAACGTAAGATTTAATTAATACTATAAAAATTCTGATCAATAGGTACTTTATTTTTGATATTTTGTAAGTGGCTTTTTAAGTGTTAAGTGGGCTGCTTAGACAAGTAAGAAGTATTCAGCTTGTATGCGCGTAACTAGAGTTATTATGGCAAATTTATATTCGTCTATGTTTCTTTCAAACCCCTATGCTAGTACTTAAAACAGCCACCTGTCTTTTTCTCTTTCTTTTTTTCGTCTGAATGTGAAGGTTTCAAAGTGCTAAATACGTACATGACTATCTATGTTGGGCTGTCCCTCCCTTTCCCCCCTGGTTTTTAATTAACAAATACATGAATTTCTTTGGATGAGGGTGTGTGGAGTATTTATAGATTGGAAGTGTTACAGCTTGTCTGTGGCTCGCTCATTAAAGTAATAAGGGTGAACATACTTCTACTTATTATTTTTAGTTATAAAAAATTAATTAATCACATTTTTTCGGACGTGTTAGGAGGGAAAATTATTCACTCGTATCATAGACCACCTCACATTGTCATTCATACCTAATAATTCTGCAGCACACGATTTTCCCTCATGAAATTTATAATAAAAAAATCAGTAACCACTACCCACCTGTCAAGAAAAGTTCACTTAAATATGCACGTTATTTTTCTTGTATTCTTATTCGTTATGTCAGGAGAAGAGTTTGTGTCCCATATAAGGCATGTGAGGTGGTCCAGCGAGGCAAAGGTTATCTGTTACTGTGTTTCACCTCCTAAATTGACCGCCCTAATATTGAAATATTTTCTTCATTTTATCGATAAAGAAAAATGTTAATAGCTCTTCGTGGAACAAACTTCATAGCACCGTTAATCTTATTCTCAAAAAGATTACACTGCGTCAAAACTCGGGAAATATGTCGCTTACCGTTACGTTTGCCGTGGAATTTAAATCAACATACGTAATTCATTGAGAAAACGATTTTTCATTGCTTAGCAGTAACAGCTAAACAGCAAGAATAATTACATCAATATCACCTTGTTGTATTTTTAAAGTATTTAATTTTTTGTTGATAATATTGCAATGTGGCACCAGTCGTTGATTAACGTCAGCATTTTTCTTAGCTGTAAAGTATTGCTCTTTCCGAATGAAGCACTTCAATCACGAGAGAACACAATTTTGTCGAGTACAATTTTATATTGTGAATAGAATTTCACTTTCAATATTCATTCCCTCATGGGAACGAGGAAGCTATTTTTTATTGGCTTCTTTATGACTGTTAATTGAAAAAAGATTAGTCCTTTTCATCGAGGGATGACTCGCATCAGGAAAAGAGAACTCGGGACAGCACCGAAACCTGAAGCTCTCACTCATAGATTGCAACATTCACTTGACAGAATGAGCATCATTGATTAGGAATATTGTTCGACTCAATTCAACACGTGAGTTCAACATTAATTGTCTCTTTCCCTCACAACCAAGTAGGTTAGCTGAACGATTTTCTCAAAAGAGGTCTCAAGTTTAAAGTTCAAGCACTGCATGGGAATTCCATTGAGAATGAATACTTTCATAGTCATGGATAATTCGCCTTAAATTACGTAGTTTCATTTCTACCTGACATTTCATGCGTGTCGCATTGTGTTAATCCGGAACCAGTTATAATGTTAGCATGGCTGACTCGTTCTCAGTCGCTCGCTACACTCGAAGATTTCATTCGATGTTTTATTGCTTCAGATTATGTACGCTATCCTGAGCTTCAATGTTGCTCAGTGAAATTCTTCCGTACAAATTAGCAATGAAAATTGCCTTGTTATTCGCATTTGCGTCACCTGTGATAATGCAGCACTCAACCTCATCATAACGTCCACGTGCATGTTTCATATCCCACACGAAATTACAATGGGAATTCGCGACTGTCCCTCCTTAAGAAGTTCCCCCAAGCTCCGTACTGAACTTGTGCCGAAAGATTCGAAGCTGAGGCGAATTTGAACATGACCCTGAGGGACTGTCACATTTAGGTTTTTCCCACTAGATTAGAGTGAGACCTGGGAAACGCGCAGGTAATACTCTAGGAACATTCTACAAAACCTCAAATGATCGATAATACTATACTGGAGAGTTTCAAAAGGCTGCTGCTAGCATTTCCTACGAAGCTAACTTCAGTTTTATGCGCAGACTGCACACGCATTTACAGTTACATTAGACAGCAGCTAATTCTTCGCACGAAGTAAACTGCACTCTCAACGACAATATAATCAAAGCAGTGTAGGGTTAAGCACTAGAACTTCCTCAGTCATCTCACCAATGATGTTTCATTGATACTTGTTTTCTCATGACTATTACTTGGTAACTTGCGCTCAGAAAGATGACATTCATTCAAGGCTATATTATTCTGCAGGATAGATTTTTAAAATGGAAAAATAGAAGTAATTAAAGAATGAATCGTCATTTTATTCAACTAGGGTTGGTAAACTTGAAGAAATTCTAAGAGAACGTTTTTCAAACTCTTTAGAATCAATCGCTTTGTTCTCGAATCTTATTTTTAGGGACCATTGTTTTCGCTCAGAGAGGAGCAGAAAAACTTGCTGATCTCGGAATATCTCCGAGTTTCACAGCAGTACAGAGCTAAGTTCATCAGGTGAGAGCCCATAAATCTAGTTTTTCTTTGGCTCTTGATTGGCTTGTTTTCTGCGAATCGCTTCGCTCTCGCCCGCCCGTGGCTGCAGCCAAACTACCTTTCTTCCGAAGAAGTAAACCGGCAGCCAAGCTTCTGTTCTTCTGGCTGTAAAAATCCTTTTAACTGGCGTTCATGTGCTTTTTGGTTGCAATTGAAGTATTTTGTTACCGCAGACGTTCATAATTTTGACGTACAGAATGTCAGTAGTTTTCTCGTAAATTATTGCTTCTAACTTACCTGATACACCATAGTAAACTAAATATTTTTAGGTATAAGAAAGAACTATTTTGATGCGTTGCCAAACAATGACCATTGCAAATTCCTCTATCTACGTACGCGGATATAATTATGATTGCATGATATAATGCTCAATGATGTCACAATAAGCTCCAATGATAAAAAAATTAGTCCCTTGCTACTAAAATGGTATTGGACCTCCACGAGCACGAATAATGACGGCAATTATGATCGGTATTGTTTCTTCCTTCATTGGTCCTTATGTACAGCTGGTCGATTTTAAATCAGAATTGCATCACCTGATCTCGTAATGCGGCCACAGTACGTGGACTATCTTCTCGACGTCTAACTTGTCGTTCTAGGTGGTCCCACAAATTTTCTATTGGGTTCATGTCGGGGGCTTTAGATAGATAATCTAAATGCCTTGTATATTCTGCATGACTTTCATGCCAATTAATGACAATTGTAGCCCGATGCCCCCGGCAGTTATCATCCTGAAAGATTTGTAAAACACCATGCATTTCTTCATTCGTATATTCTATAAATGACATAAGTTGGCTATCCTGCTGCTCAATGTTGCCATACTGGTTCAGTTTGACGAATACCTCAACTTAAGGACCCACTTCCATTTAGTTGAAACAGCCCCAGAACCTGACACACTCTCCGTCTCCTTGTATCACCCCCTGCACACAGGCTTCGTTGAAAGCTTCATGAAGTCTTCGATGAGTACTACGTCGTACATCATTTCTATAGAAACAAAATCGTGATTCATTTGACCAAATAACATTTCTCCACACCTCTATAGCCCAACGTGCGTGTGCTGTGTGCTTTGGCCCAGTTGGAACGAGTGCTCTCGTGGGTGGAAATTAATATCGGCCTTTTACAAGCCACTCTGCTCCAAATATCCATTGCTTCGAGTTCCCTACAAAGAGTTTGTTCCGAAACAACTAGAGAAGGGCCAGCATTGACGTTGCAAAGCGATTCCGGTCAACAATTCGGGACACGCGGCTGCGGTACATATCGGTTAGAATTTTTCCTCCGACCGCAATTCTGCCTTGAATTGCTGTGTTTACCGGATTGTTTCCATTGTTGGTAGACCCGCATAACAGCGCAGCGTGAAACACAATCCGCTACTTCCTTGTCTCGGGTAGCCTGACAAAAGACAATTGCTTCTTTTCTGATTTTGAGATGTCTTGTCTTCTTTCGATCATTGTGGAGCAATGAAATAACAAGTCTATACCTTGCCGTAACTAGGCTATATCTTGCCGTAACTAGGCTATGCCTTGTCAGCTCGGAATAAAGACTGATGCCTGTTCAGTAGTTACATACAACCCAAAATCTTGTCATATTTTTTACAACTCACTGATAAACGTATTAAATTACTGGTACTCTAAAAGCAATAGGTTACTAATCTTTGATTCGGGGAACTAATGTCCAGATACAACAAGAAGAAAATCAAAAATAAATTTTGGCCTGAAATGCAGCGCAGAAGACATTCGACACTAGTGACAAGATTAAGTACCGCTTACCTGCTAAGTTGTCACTCCAGCACTTCTACTAACAAAGGCTCCTGATATACAGCGTCAATAGTATCGAATTTTTTTTTCCCGAGAAATACTTATTTAATTCTTCTTGCTTTCGGGATGTCGTAGTCTTTTTAAATTAAATATGTGAATATTTCGTGAAGAGCTTTTTATCCGAATTATTAACAATTTTGTCACGAATAAAGATAATTAAAGCGTTAAACGAAGTTCGACACTAGCATCTCTTGTTCATTAGAAGAATAGTTTCTGACCTGTGCTTTAGGGTACACGATGAAACAATAATTATTCAAAAAATATTTTATACAAAAAAATAGCAAAATTAGGCGTTCATTGTATATATGTAAGCACGTGTATTAGGCTACATTGTGAGCTACACTGCATTCAGGCTATGCGACGGTAAGCAGGCAAAGCTGTGGGCGTGGGAAACAGTGCACTGTCGTGGACGCCGCTTATTTGGGCCGAGCCCTATGCAGGGCTAATCAAGCCTCTCCGAGGGACTGTAACAATACCTCTCTAGCTAATGAGGTAAATCCCAAATCATACTTCGGGACGGGCCAACGGTTACATTCTAAAGCTGTAGGCGTGGGAGTGTTCTCGATGTGGCACATTAAGCGCTTGGCACCATCGCAATGTACTGGAGTATAGGAGACAATTTTAGCATAGGGGACGCAGTCTGACAGGAACAGCGGTAGAGGCTTGAGCTAGAGAAGATCCAGGGTGTCAGGCTACGCTCGAAATTGGCTAGGTACTTCATCATAGGTCCGAGAACGAGAACTTGCTGGAAGCTAAAACTTACTCGAACTACGAGCCGGGGTATTCAAATTAAACTCTGTTAAAATTATGCGATAACCCACCTAGAGCAGCTCATTTGTGGTCGGTCAAACTGAGCTGCTATATGTGTGTTCAGCAATTCCGCAAATGCGGGAGAGTTGGGGGGAATAGTATTCTGAGTTAAATCAGTTCAGTATTAGGCTGATTAATTGCGTCTAAATCTTCCAGTAGGTTCGGTCTTGGCGCGACGCTCATTAATGCGAGTTGCGTGTAATTGTCAAATATTTCCTCTCCCACCCGTAGAAGTCGCCATAATTAATTAATTCAAGATAAATATTTACCAGCGAGTTTCATTCCATCCCTCAGAGCATTGTTAGAGCTCTGCGCGGCCTGACCGCCCGGCTATACGTTATCAATGATAAAAACGTAGGAAACCGGTTTAAGCACGAAGCTGAGCACAAATGAAGTGAATGGAAATAAACTCATTTATTATTCACAGTGCCGTGTAATATACAATTTCAATTTAAAAAAAAAAATTAAAATTCAACATGTTAACATTTGAATATTGAAGTACAACTTCATAACGTCAAAAATTATACCTAATATCGTATTATCAGTCTATACCCTACATTACGTATAAAAGGAAATCTCTAGTTCGTCAAATAATACACACGTTTCCTGATTTTCACCTTTTCCTGCTGGATGAACATAATCTTTACCACGACGGCTTTGGCAAATTGAAGCCATTGCTGATGCCTCTTTTCGGAATGATCTTCAAGACGTTTTCGGTGACTGCTCAACACGTCTGGACGGATCTCAGCAGCTCGAAATGAGCCCTTTTTGGCTCTCAGGACACGTTTTCAGAATTTCATTACATGCCTGACAGTCGACAAAGGCGCACAAAGACTATTGTCCCTCAAACTACTCATCGAAGTTACGTTCGGGGAACGGCCTTTTTGTTGACATTTTTTAGGGAGATGAGCGCTACACTTTAACTTAACCTCAGCACTATTTAGCTCAGAGCAGTGATATATACTTAGAGTATCAGAATATTAAATATTGACTCAAAACTTTTCTTCACCCAGTCTTGTTAAATATTTTTATCTCTGGACTAAAATTTCTCGAGAAAAAACTCCATTGTGAAACAAAATATTCTCCCTGAATATCAAATAGCATGTGCAATGAATATCCACGTATAACTGAGAAATATATCGGTATTATGTTTTTGTCTACTACTAAATTACACAACACATTATTCACAAAACATCTAACAAATCATGAAAAATGGAAATGAAACACAAACTGAGAGCGAGGTCGTGAAAAAATTCCAGATTGTGAACAAAGAAAATGGTACCCTGGGCAACATACATCAAGCACCTATGCAGAGAAATATGACTCGATTTTGTCCCGACCAACCCAGCGCCTCATCTGAATTAGTCTCGCTGACTCAAACTCCGTGTTCTAACTACTGACTCACGCTCACGACGCTCTCAACATAGAATAAAATAGAATTGAAAATGGCGTCCGGATCGAGCGGATTGGTCCATTCTCTTGTGTTACTACCACAAGCCTCAGGCCATCAGACGACGAGGTTATTTTATCGTGATTACATCTCACCGCAACACGCCATCTATGTCTGACCGTTATGCATGCTGACACGGAGGGCATATCTTTGACGCTAACATTTTGTGCCTAGAACACATTCTAAACTTGAACTCTCGTACGACACAACAAACGCAGTCTTGCAACTGGAAATAGTCTTACATTGACGTATATTTTGAGACTGAATTACACCAGTTGGTATGGATCTAGCATTGAAATAGCAAGCTAATTTTTTTTTCTTTCCACGCAGAGTGTAATGAGGTAAAATATTATTTATCAAACAATTAACTCAAAAATAATTACACAAATACATATGATAATATAAACTCGTCACATGCACCACATTTATGGTTTTTGGGTAAATTAAAAAGATACCCTATTTATGTGTTTAACGTACATGTATACTGTGTAACAAGTCTATACCTTGCTGTAACTAGGCTATACCTTGCCGTAACTAGGCTATACCTTGCCGTAACTAGGCTATACCTTGCCAGTTTAATGTTGATATTGAGCAAAGCTTTAGTACAGTAACAGCAGAAAGTGATACTTTAACAGCATATGAGAGTAAAAGTGAATAAACTTATAGATTATCTTACCATGAAAAGACATAGTATTAGCTCAGGCTCTTCGTACTGTTCATGCGACACACCCGAACAGCATTCAGCAACCTTTTCAGCTCAATGATGTGTTTGCTCAACTTCAATTTCTCTATAAACGTATCCACGGAACGCTTCACGGCCCACAATAGATGGTTTACTTTTGTTGAATCCTTCTCAGGTACAGAGAGTACAAACGATTTCACAAGACTGAAAGGGAGTTTTTACGTAAAGCAATTCGTAAAATAAATTACACTATTTCGTACAAAAAAAAAACAGAACGTATGGAAACTACTCCCAAAAGAAGTAGCAAATGATAAATGACTTCGTCATGCTTTACCTAATAATCATTACGTATGAAATATTCCGTCCTCTCTGTCTTCCCTGTTTTTTGCTACAAGAAGTTCTAACATAATTGGAGTACAATTGTACATAGAACACCGCACAGTCAACTGACTGATGTATGGACGTCACATGCTCTCCATTCGGATAAATCAAATTATGCATTTTAAATACTTTCGTATCTAACCTCCCTTTTAGGGCATTTAACAGGTATTTTAACTACCTGTTGTTTTTGTTCCTACATATCTCATTAAAAAATGTTTACGTATGTATGCGTAAGTGGTCATGATATACATTTTTTGTTTCCATACTCGTACCCTCAAAAGACGATTTTTAATCCAAATATATGTGGATATAAGAAATTTCAGCAGCATCTGTCGATACAAGCTCCTACCTAATGAGCCAACGCTTTCAATCAACGGAATCAGACAGGAATGGAAAAAGGCGAGACAGCTTTTTCCTTCCGAGGGATATCTGGGAGACTTGCCTTTGGACTTCCTCCTGCCTGATGAATGAAGGGACTCCGCCGAAAACGTCTGTTTATCTTTCTCTACATCAAAGGATTTTAATGGAGAGTGTTTTTGAAATGAGTCGGGCAATCACCAATCTGTGCTGTTGCAGCTTGCAGCGCAATCCCAGTCGACATCAGGACGCCACTCTGTGAAGTTACCTATTCAAACAAATCGCGCGAACCGTGCGTGGCAAACATCTGAATTTACAGCTTCTGCTCCACATTTGAAAGCTCGTTGCGTAAACTCGAGTTTCCATTGAAACGCAGTCGAATTGCGTATGAGTACGTTTCCCTATCATACTGTTTTTCTCCTCTGCCTGTCCGGACCGCTTCAGCGATTCTGGATGGAACACATTATTTTTGTGCACAATCGCTAATGATTTTTGAAGGTTTAAAACTGTTTTTTCGCCCTCCCGTTTAATTTAGAGCAATAACTCAGCTCCTCCCGTAATAATAAAGATTGTTAGTAACATAATACGATAACATTCGTCTGTCAACAATAGACGCCGATGGACACGGGCATATTGTTGCAATAATAGTGAAAAGTAAAACAAGTACGATTCGATTACATGTATTTCATAAAGAAACACTTTTTGAGTTTCCCTTAAAACAAAATCTCAACTTCGCGTATCATACAATTATACGAAGGTAATACTTAAGAATATTAAGAATATTACTTTCTGCTCCTAATGTACTAAAGCTTTACTAAATGTGCTTCTATTCATATTAATTTGAAAAATAAGTGAATTTTCCTGCGAACAGTTTCGTAAACTAGTTTCCGGAGATTCTGGGCTAACTCCGAGACAATCAACTGCGTAGAGCTTTCAGATGCGATATTGGGATCTTTGTCTTTTCATTTCAAATTTTTTAAAACACGGATTTTAACCTGATGGTGCATGATCTACCTTAATTCAATTTGTTATATACGCTTAACTGGACGTTAAGGACATCATTACCACGCAAATATATGCTACAGTACCTGAATTCAAAATAGGGCCCAATATCGACCGAAATATTTGTCGAACAACAACGTGAATGGATAATGAAGGACCTTGCTCAAGCAGACTCTTGCGAGCTTCAGCTGAAGGATTCTGACCAGTGATCATACGTATGAATCCTATTATGAAGCTCAAATTAGCTTCTGAAATTTAATAGAATGAAAAATCAATATTTTCTTCTTTTCAATACATTCTCCTCGTGCATAGATGAAGATATAACGATTTTACAGTTCTTCAGTTACTAAACAATTGATAAACATTAAGTTCTGCTAAGGTAGATAATTAGAATTCCTAAAAAATCATTTATACGAATGATTCATTCTCTAAAATCAACTCATCTATGTGCATATAAGGAAATGTACATTTTACTAACCCGATATTTCAGATGACTAAGCTAATACATGTAACCTGTTACATTCTCACAATTTAAATGCGTCTTAATTCATCCTTGGCCAAATCGAGTTGTTGCATTTGTCACGCAAGTTACTCAGCTTTCAGAGCGCGCGCAAACCATGAATCGTATCGCCGCAGATTTGATAGAAAACATTCTCGAATTGAAAAATAAAATAAGAATTACCTTCAAATTTATAGTTCCTTTAACACACAAATTTTTCGAGAAGTTGTTCGCATTTCGGTGCGTACCTCCATCGCTTCCTTTCACTTTCCTCACCAAGTTTACGTCGCAAGCGGTCCGTAATTTAGCCGCCTTCATGCGGGCGCTTCTTTTGTCGAAGCTTGGCGTCTTTTTCGCTGAAAATCACCTTCCTTTTTGCTCTTTGTTGCAGCGACCTCAAATTGAGCAAGTTTGAAGAACGTCGACCGTGTCATCGGGTGCTCCAGAGACGACCTCCTACTCTGCAGCGCGTCAAAATGAATTACTTCACGCCTAGAATTTTCGTTCATGCTTTACGACGTTCATGCGCCCATAATAACGGAAGCTAGGGTCATAGGAGCGACCTTGAAATTATAACAGAAGAAAATCCCAGCTTTTGGGGAGCAGAAGTGAGAAGAAAATTATTTTTACCAAGCGTCAGATTCCGATAGCTGAGCTAAAAGACGATGGTTCATAAAGTTTTAGTTTCTCGGCTGCAGAAAGCTTGTAAAAATCATGAAGCATCGTAATAATTGTTGCTCGGTTTTAATCGTAAAACTGTAAGTTTTATTTTGCGAAAGAGAGCAATATTTAAAAAAAAATAATACTAGAGTGCTTTGTTTTGCTTTTAATTTTACAGAGGAATTTTGTAGTGTTATTGAAGAATTAATTTTAGTAGCGGATGCGAAAGCTTGATGACATGAACTTTTGACTGGATTCTGTATTTCATTGCCTGAAATTATGGGTCCTATTGATTACTGGATGAGATTGAATTGAAAAGAGCATAAAATGTAGGAAAATTTCTAATTTTGAGGTCCATCATATTTTCATTTGCTTCATGTATCTTGCAAGCTGCTACTTGAATCACGTGTCCTATTTCTGGATTTAAATTGACCTCCTCCACTTCAGAGGGTGGACGCAATTTTGTCCCTACACTCGACAGCACAAATTTTCTCTCAAAAACAGGTTTTGAATGGTATTTTTGGGAGATTGTAAACGGTGCTTAATATTTAAATATTTAGTTACAAAGATTGTGAACGGATCGTTGCAAGGAAAATAAAAACAACCATAAATTAAGCTCCCTGGATAAGAAATTAGTCACCAATTGTTTCCGAGTTCCATTTATTTAACACGTTCATCAATTGGTTATCAAACCTGTGACCGACGTTTAGGCTACGGTGGGTCAAATAAGTATTCGTAACGTTCGAGAAAAGGTGCATTTATTCAGTAACATCAATAGTAGGAACAAGAAAACGGCATAAAAGTATTTGAAACAACAGGTATTTGTTGGCCAGAACAGCTTCTAATCGTCTCTTGAAGGATGACTCGAGATTCTGGCCTACATCAGCTGTATCCCAAGTTGCTTCGCATCAAAGATGTAAACTACTGCAAAATGTTAATGATGACCCTTCTCCTGGTGTTTCTGAACGATTTCTTCTTCGGGACCTCCTTGCAATGGGTATGTGGAGCAGAGTTACTCCTAAACTCCCAATGTTAACTAATACCCACAAGACCACTCATTTAAACTGCGCCAAAGCACACACACATTAGACTGTAGAGGAATAGAGAAATGTAATGTGATCAGATGAATCACGATTCTGTTTCTATAGCAATAATCCCCGCCGTCGCGCTCATCGAAGACCTCATGCAGCATTCAACGAAGCCTGTGTGGAAGGGGTGATACCTGGAGAAAAAGGGTCTTTCACGTTCTGAGGCTGTTATAACTACACAGAACACAGAAGTTGATCCTTTGGTTGAGGTATCGGCCAAACTGAACCCTCATGGCTACATTGAGTTGCTAGATAATCACGTCTTGCCATTCTCTTAATATTTGAACGATTGAAAGGTATATTGCTTTAAATATTTTTCAAGATGACAACAGCCGGAGGCATCTGGCTTGAACTGTCATTATTTGACATGATATTCATTCAGGATAAGTCAGGCATTTACATTGGTCATCTAAGTCCTCAGACTTGAAATCAATAGAAAATTTGCGGGACGACCTAGAACAACAAGGGTGGAGTCGAGAAGACTGCAGCCCCACGACAAGATCAGTTGATGCATGAGTGATTTAAATCAACAGGGAGTGCATTAGGACTCTTGTAGGCTCAATAACTGGTAGAAAGGCTACCATTAATCGTGCTCATGGAAGTCCTACACAATTTTAGTAGGAGGTGACTAATTTCTTATTCTGGAAACTTAAGTCAAGCACTCAAAACCCACACGCTCCTGTTATCAGGCCACTCAAATACAAACTGTTCGACGTGATTACTAAATCCATACCTAGTGTGTGCTTTAAAATATAATGCGATAAAAATTTAAGACCGAAAAATAAGGAACTTTTCCTGACTCTTGCAAAATTATAGCAAGCTAAATTTTACGATCGTTCGTTTTCTTTTATTTTGAGAAAGAAATTAGCATAAAAGTCATAATTAGTAAAGGCTTGAAAGATCCATATTAACAATTGTTATGGTGAACTTTTCAACCTAGGTATGAAATTCCCATAAAACGTGCTGTTTACAACAATTATTCTTACTTGTATAAAACAAAGTAAGAAAACTTGCCATTTTTGTCATGTGCGAACAGTCATTGCTAGAAAATATTTTCGGCTCAGCTCCACGGCGAGCGCGAAAGCGACTTTATTTTAAGCAAAAATATGTACTACGGATAAAAAAAATTCATTGAAACATTTTTCATTTTCTCCAAGCCTAGATGAAAATGAAATGAACGCATGAACTTCCTTATAAGCTTTAAATTGCAGTGATGGTCTACGTTGCAGGTAGCCTTACACGGCTACAAAATAAATTGCATGTTAGCATTTTTGAAAAAATTCTAATCTGACGACCGCTTTTTTCCTTAAAAGTGAACTACTGATATCCTGATCCATGCAGGATTAAGGAAGGTTGCAGCACCCAAAATCCACAAATTATATTCGCTTCTGCTCTCAAAAATGAAAATTAAGAAAGTAAGTCATTTACAGTAGCCTCTAAACTGGTTTTACTTCTTAATCTGTTAAATTAAACATTCGTGTAAATAAATTCATGCAATTCCTGAGGCTGTTGTAATATTTTATAAATACTCTATTTTAGTTTACGGGCATATGTTAATCCTCTTCACCTGAGCTGTTGAGCATAGGACAGCATAGGTAAATAAGTGAAACCTTTTTTCAATTTCTTGTAGGCTCGTTATCGACAAAGAACAGAAAGCCCAGTGTTGGATTAACGCGCCCGCATCAAAGGCGTTCCTACTAATAGGAATTAATTCACCGCAATTTGGTGCCGGAGAAATTGCGTTGGAAATTAATCGAGTCCACGGCCAGTCCGCGTAGCTTTTCAAATACCGGGTCCTAGACGTCCTGTTGTTCCAGTCATTCTCTTTCAAATCAGTCTTTGTCTTTTTTTTGTGACTGTCTTAAATACCATGGCAGACAAGGTAAATTTCTTTGGTATTGCTCAGCAGTTCATTTAGCTTTAAAGTAGTATTGTTCGAGGGTGAGAATACAGAGCGAGTAAGAAGGCCTTGAAGGGGAAAATAGATACCAGAGAGCACATATTGCTACGAATTTTGCAATAACTCAAGAGCTACGCCGGTTTATTTTGCAATCATTTCGATTTTTACTTCAAGTGAACAGAAAAAAATACATTGAAATTGCAGCAAAATAGACCTTCAAAATTTCTTTGGCTTCCAGAGATATCAAACCCCTAAGATGTTCCTCGTTTAGAATAATGGAAATGAAATTTGTTAATCAAGTTGTACTACGCTCACTCTAAATGTTATTCAGTTGCTTGCATCTGCTCCGGAGCACGATTTGCATTATGTTGCACCGGAGACCTGCCCCATTTTGACTGCCTAGTTTCTCATCGTGAGCGCAATTCCTGGCCATCTGAATCCGTTTCCTGCTCAAACTCAGGCCTGCCAAATTTCTTGTCACAAGATTATTATCAAGACGGAATTTAGCAGCAACATTTCACGAGTATAGCACGCATTTGAGCTGCAGTGCAATCCCAAATGAACCCTTCCCTAATTTCCTCGTCCCTGTCGCCCTCAGCTCTGCACGAGGGTTTGTTCCTGTCGCCCTCAGCTCTGTATGAGGGTCTTTTCCTGTCGCCCTCAGCTCTGTATGAGGGTCTGTTCCTGTTACCTACAGCTCTGTATGAAAATCGGCTCCTGAAGCTCTGCACGAGGGTCTGCCTCTCTGTACCTGTTGTTCTCAGCTTCTAAAGAGTATTTTATTCCCTTGCTCTGGGTTCGGTGCGCGCGCCAGTCCTCATTACCCAGAGCACAGCATGAGACTCCGTCACAGGGAGCCTCACTGGTGTACGTGCTTCTCGTTTTCTTCCCTGCTTCTTAGTGTCCGTAACGTCAGCTCTGCTTGAGGGTGCATTTTCATCACTCTCAGCTCACAACGACTGCCTGCACCACTTTAAAAACTACACGAGGAGATGCTTTTTCGCAACTTATAAATGCCTATCGAAATGACCCTCGTTTTTCTGTTGAAGAATTTCACTCACAGTGAGTTAACCAATATTCACTCACACTTGATGAAATGTTTTCAATACCTTTCATGAGTCTGCCATCATTGCGCGCCTTGATGACTCATATCAAGTCATTGTTTAGATAGTTCAGCCCTGCTTAGCTTAGTTAAGTTACAGCTCATTTTGAGATGCGTACGAACACGGCACTGCGAGGGCAAAATTATTAAGGCGAAGGAATTTGCCCTAGTGTGTAATTGTTAGCTGATATGAGAGAATTGAGATTTATCTTTTTCTATAAGTGGTATACTATTACCATGTAAAAAGACTATTTTTTGGATCAGAAAATTCATCTTTATAGTCAACAAATGTATTCATTCTCAGCCCAGAGCTAATAGGAAAATTTTGATGCCGTGTCACCGTTCGAAATACAATCATGTAGTGAGAATGATAAGGAAATACATTTAAAAAGCGTATTCTACGGAAGAGCTTTGGAAAATATCGCACGGCGTCATATTCGTTTCTAATCTTCTGAGTGCAAGCTCATTTCAACCATTTTTTGGGTAGCACATAGAACAGGTATTTAGTTGAAAATTCTAATTTTCCTCTAATACTATTATAGTTTTTATAATCTATGAGAATCATGTAGGGCCCGAAGCAATCTCAATATGCATTAAAGAACAAGAGAGGCTACAGTAATTTTTAAAATATATTTTAATTGAACCTAACTGGAAACGTTTTGGCCACTGGCCATCTTCAGTGACAAGTGAAAATCTCTGAAAATATGTAATCGAATAGAAATGAATTTCGTACATATGATCTGAATTTTGCACGAGAAAAAAGATCGATTAGGTCAAATAACAGGTAAAGTAACGATAAATGCAAATTAAAATATTAAAGTGAGAAGAGAAATAAAAGTTGCGTGCTAAAAAGAGTTGAATAGAGATTAGCAGTTTGCTATTGATAGAGGGAACGATCTGAGGCTGTTATTCATAACAAGCTTTTTGCTCGAAAATAAGCAACAATTCCAAGATTCTCATATGTGCGTAACGTTGAGCTTTCAATACAAAGTGAAGTTGATTAGTTAACGTCCGGCTATTGCAAATTCTACCTTGAAGCAATTTTCGATCATGTGTACTTATTAGTTTCACTTCAGTCATATGCAATGAGAGATTTTCGCATATCGTCAAAGATGGCCAGTAACCGAAACTTTGAAGTTTAGTTTCTATCAAAATATGTTTTGTCTTGCTCCCTTTTTCATATATTAATCCATATCGTAGAAATGTTTCATAAATGTCTAGAATTTATACTTCATGTTGACGTTTTAAATTTCCAAAATAATATTGTTGTTCACTGCACTCTTGAAGTAAAGCTTCTTTAAAAGGGCATGCCGTGGATATTTTTTAGGTGTAGTCATGATTAAATTCAATTATGTATTTGTTCCCTCGTTTTTAAATTGACACCCATGCCTTATTAAAGATTCGTTTGTATAATTTCGTTATATAAGTAATCTACTTTAATATATACGTATATGAATGTATGGCTAATTGAAGTTAGAGCTCAACGTTTTTTTCACAGCACAAAGATTCCATAAATATATTCCTTCGATGCCATACTCTTCCTTTAAAAATGAAGTTTAGATGTTTATCTTACTCCAGAACATCTAACATCGTGCTCGTCGGGGTCCTCATATCCCGATTGTCACGTATGCATCTCTCATCAAAATTTATGCTTTGGCCACAAATGTACTTCACGTCCGATTGCTTTTGTGAGGTGCAGAACATACCAGCCTCAAAAATTATAACCAAATCAGTTTTTCGGCAATAACTCAAAAAAAAATTCACAAAAACTTCTGAAATTTAATACTGCGTGTGGAAATACTGTTCCATGTGAAGGGCTTAATTTTCAACGCGTTGTGTGCAGTGGGAAAATATGCTGTCATTTTGGTGCATTGTTGCATTAATGACATCAACTTCACATGCATGGTGTGTACAAAGGAAACATTAACAGAGTCAAGAATCATGCAAGAGCTTCACAAGAATCAATCTGCCATAGAAATCGCCAAAATGATTGGCTGAGATCAACGCTGAGTGAAAAAAATTGCTAGTAACCTCGATATGTGTAATGGTAATCTGACAAGGAAAAACTGTGACAGAATGCACGTATATCGCAATAAACTCTACGTCTGATGAAGAGAGAAATAATGAAGCGTTAGAAGGTGCCATTGCTCCTGGTGTGGCAAAAGATCAAGAAGCCGTAGTCGCTAGAGGCTTGTCTAATGTGGCAAAGCAATTATGAGACCTCCTTTAAAGGTTACTTACGAGAGGCAACGGTTAAAATAATACAGCAGTATATAAAACAGCCACTGAACAGTTTTTCCAGAGATGAATTAAGACCTAGTCTCGACGGATCTTATAGCTCGAGTAAAATTTTGCTCTCCCTGGAGCACAGGCACAGTTACCTGCTTAGACGTCAGTAAACAGGTGGTGGTGTAATGTTTTGGGTTGGTATTGTTGATAGCGAGATAGTTGGCCCTTTCAGAATGTACGACTGTGTAAAAATGACTGCTAATGCTTACGTTCACTTCCTGACTAGGTATGGCAAGATTACAAAGTGGCCGCCTTGTTCTCCAGATTTAAATCCCATAGAAAACCTCTGAAGCATCCTTGAGAGTAATATTTACGTCACTGGAAGACAGCATAGTTCCAAATATAACCTCTGGAATGTCATCAAGACTGTTGCAGGAGAGGTTCCTTCAGATGATATGAAGATATTATCTTCACCAACGGACCAAATACTTTATCCATTTATTTCTAAGAATGGCTGTTACATATGTTAAGTACTAACTGTATATAAATTTAAATCTTAGTGGGTAGATTGGCTATGAATAAGTATTAAAAGATCATTTTATTTTACTTTTTTCACGAATGGTACTATCACAATAGTAGTAAGATATTTGCTTATAAAGTAGTAGAGATTATTGCAACGGTGCACCAAGATAAGCGCCATATATTTATTTTGGCGCATATCGCGTCTAAAACTCAGCCCTGCGGATGGAACAGCGTCTCCGTACACAGGGTGGTTTTCGTGAGAGGTTTTCATGTTTCAGTGGTTTTTGTGAAAAAGTATTTCGGTAATAGCTAACATCTGATTTGTATATCATTTTGGAACGTATTGTATGTGACGCAAATGATAGTTAAAATTCATGAGCAAAACCAATAGAATTTCTGACTTCACTTGCGTCACAACTCGCAGTGCGGACTGCCAAGTGACACGCTCAAAGAAACTCTGCATTGAGTGCTGAATAGCTTAACTCTGCATGAAATTATTCAGTTTAATTTTACTTCTATATCATTCTGAGGAAGTAATACTTAGCTCGAGATCCGTGAATACGTAATTCATTCCACATATGTCTTGCATGTGTAAGAGGCTGTAAAAAGATTCGCCATAAAATATCTCGCGTGTTTGTCACCAAGACACGCTTCCCGTATTGGTCGTAGATGTCCTGCTTATTCGTAGTAGACATCGAGCATGATTGTCGTAGATATTTCACTTTTTACTGTAAACCTTGCAGAACTTTGTCACTTTGACGATCGTACAATATCATAGCCAAGCTGCTCTGAATTATGGTTAAAATGTGACTATACTTTCGGTCCTGTTTTCATATCAGTTCACAAAACTCAGAAAAGACGATGGACTGTAAAAAATTGGTTAATTGTAACTCAGGTTCATGTAGAACCTTTTTTCTCGTTCTTAAAATTCAATTCGAATTGATCACTCTAATTGCAGTGCACAGAATAGATGTCCAAAAGACTAATAGCTTCGTTCAAACAAACCGCAAAAAAAAGAGCACTACTTTCAAATCGCAAGATGTGTTTCAGAAAACGAGTGCAGTATATCGTAAAATTTACAAATTAATTTCACAGCAGTCAATAAGACAGACTTGAATCCACGACGAGTCCCAGAGCCAGCAATGCGTGCTGAACTCTCCGTCTGTGCCGGCGAGGGAGACGAGAAGCAGCGAAGTGCAATCATTTGAGTCTCATTAGGCCGACCTTTGCCAGACTGGGCCTGACAGCGCCGCTAATTAGTTGTGTTGCAGGCCCCTCCTTAGCGACTTCGCTGAGCAGCATTGAGCATGGTTACAAACTTACAACACAGCTCTCAAACCCATCTTTCCAGCCGTGTTGTGAAATGGAAGCATGGTTACAACACAGCTCTCAAACCCATCTTTCTAGCCGTGTTGGGAAATGGGAGCATGGTTACAACACAGCTCTCAAACCCATCTTTCCAGCCGTGTTGGGGAATGGGAGCATGGTTACAACACAGCTCTCATACCCATCTTTCCAGCCGTGTTAGGAAATGTGTTGCTCTCAAACTCCAGTGTTTATGCGTTGTGACACCAACGAGTGTTCTTCTCACACCACTGTGGTCGTGAGCGGCTCTTTTATCGTAGTATCTGTGCGATGTTTGCTGCTGTTGTTCAAATTTCTGTCGTGGTTTTACGGGGGTCAAAAAGAGTGATGTCTATCCGTTGTCTCATTACTGTGGTATTCTACATGGTGATTTTCTAGAAGTAGTCGAGTATGAGCAAAATAATTGATAGCAACAAATGCATAGCAAAGAAGTTGGCACTATAGCTAGAGCGCACAATAACTGAGGGGATGATATTAGTAAAGTAGTTTACCCAAGTGCAGTAAATAATTATTTCAGAGGTGGAGTATGACTCACCTAGTTAGAAGTAGGCTTCCCAAAACTGCTTTGATTTACACTGGGTCTCCAAGTCCTAGCTTCAAAAATCCATTTTCGGAAATTTCCTCATTGATAGCCGTATTGACCGTTTTGACAATGAGAGAGAAGGAAAACTAGTGACTATATTTGCCATTTTCTCGGCCATCAGCAGGACATCGACAAACGTTCTCTCTTCAGTCGGCCCAATGAAATACAGCGCCCGCTCCTAGGAACTACGCAGTTTGCTTTCGCGATCCATCATGATGGACAGACAATACGTAACACAAAAGCAGCTATAACAGAATATTTTCAATAGACTGTTCCCTAATCAGCGATCAAGTATGAGTAGTCTTATCAAAGTCTTCAATAAGCTTTACGAATAAAATTAGAACGATTCATGTTGATCAATGAAACCACAGTATATATATTTTGATCTATTAAGAAGTTTTAGGCATGTATGTATCTAAGCCTGTTGTGCAAATTTTTCTATGCTTGAAAGCTTTCGACCTATCGTTTTAATAAAAACATATCAAATATTGCGTTCCATTAGAGAAGGAAGAGTAAAGGTTCTACCTGTGGGCTAAAAACGAATGTTTTCAGGTTGATAAAGAACTGCAAGGTTGCCTTCGTGATGCCTCATTGTCTCTGAACAATATGGAAGTGTTTGCAGCTGTAAATGTTGATTATAATTATTAGCCCGGTGAGGCGTCCCCTTTACGGTTCACTGATGTTTTGTGAACACAATCCAACTTTTTGAGTCTGGGAAGCAAGCAAGGGACAATATCATATGAATCATTACAAGTTCCTCTTAACCGCAAGTAGGAGATATTTTCTAAGCGAAAAGTACACTCTTTCCGAGCCCAAAGAGTTCGCTTCACGGGTAAAATATAAGACAAAAGTCATGGGCCTTTCGGTTCTAAATTGATTACACTTTTCCTGACGTTACTGAAAAATCCTCCAGTTTGTTTTTATATGAACCCGTGTTTTGTACTCACCGTGATGAAATCTAGAAACGCCAGTCCTCTCCAGATACTTGGTGTTTTGTACTCACCGTGATGAAATCTAGAAATGCCAGTCCTCTCCAGATACTTGGTCTCTGCCCTACCACTTACGCAGTTCACCCGTTGAATTAAGGGTCACAAAATCTTGTATATTTCGAATTGCTTCATACAGTATGTTGTATATACATAGAACATACTGCATGGTTTCTAAATTTATTGTACCAAACATTTTTACTGCAGGTATGGTTAAGCGTCGTTTGAAACGAAATTATTTTTTCCAAAAAAATCTTCAAGTGCAATGATATAATTTAGTCAAGTTTATACTATATTGTTACTCTTTTATAATCCACACTCTCATTCAGGTCAAACTGAAAAAAATGCATGATACCTAGAAATTTATTTCTATTAAAGCATAGAGAAAAAATATTGTTATAAAAGTCCATACCTTAAAATTTCAGACTGGATATTACAGCGCTTCTGCAAGGCTATAGTTTCAAGCGTATAGAGAATAATATAATCAGCAGGCTGGTCAGGAAACTGCACCCAAAATGTAGCTGTCAAATAACTCCGTTGACGCCGCTAGTCGTCCTGTCATCACGCGACACACAGAGAAGGCAATCAGACGTGCAGAGTAGCATCAAATCATTCAACTTCGCTGGCCCACTTTCGTTGCATCACAGAGAATTAAATCACGACAAAATTGTTTCGGTGAATAAAGTTGAATTAAACATGACGCCACCTCACTCTGAAATTCGTATCAAACGCTTTTTGAAAATCATTCTATTACTACAAGTGTCAGTAGTGTTATTACTGTCAAATGGTGTGCTCTGGGAAGGATGTGCTTTCACATGCGTATTCTTTGATAGTGCAAAAGCTATTTATTGCATAACGGACTTCCAGTAAGTATTCTCAATGTTATTTCTTAGAAATTCTCCAAAGTTTCCTTTCACTTCATTCAAGAGGAGTATCGCCCTATCAAACACAACTGTGATACATACCCAGTTATACCGGTAAGATGCTCACGATTTTTTGAAAAGTATGCAATACTAGAATCACTCTTTAAGAACTTATGACAGCATCAGTAGTTCACTGTGAGAACTATTTGTATGACGTGTTATAGTGAATGAACCACGAGTTTAAGGCATCGCGCTATGAGATCGATTAGTTGAAAACATCCCCGAGCACAAAGCTGTAGCAAAAGGGACTCTTCTGTACGGATTCTGATATGAAAGGATATGTTACGGAATCCTCACAGCATAAAAGTTGTTCTGCAGTTTCATCTATGAGGGAGATTCTCAAGTCATCAAAATTGGCTCAGCTTTTGACTTAGGACTTCTCGTACACGTGCGCTCAGATCGACTCGTGGCTTTGAAGCTGAGAAGCAATCACGGAAAATAATTACGAAAAAAACGATGATCTAAGTCGTGACTGTAGTACAAATCTACGCAGAAATTAACAAGTCAATTAAAAGTAACCCTTCTCTGTATGTATGACGGAATGCTTCTGCGTAAGGAATACATTAATAAGAAATGGTGGAAGACGAGAGACTTTGCTGAACAAGCCAGATATTTGAACAATTCTGTTGAGCAACTAAATGAGCTTAGAAAATAAACCCTATGAAATAATTGTTCCTCACACAGAGTTAAATGTTAACCTTTACGAGTAAGCTTCACGGAAACATGGCTCCTGCGTTACATTCGTAGAAGGCGCAGAGGTATAAAATTGTAACCTTTATTATTTAATGCACAATGATTTACCCTAAAGACAGCGCCTTTATTTTTGTAGTTGCTATTATTTCTCACTTTTAACCCTAGTTTATATTGGATATATTTTTTCAACTCTGTGAGTGTTTTCTCTAATTTTATTCTTGCGTTAAATATGAAGATTTTTATCCGTAGCTCGAATCTATAATCTTTATTGCAGGTATTTTCACAAAGAAAAATGTACGTGATATAACCTGACATTGGCTGCGTACAACCTGGTACTTCAGCAACTTCCACAAAGGTCCATTGAGTTATGGGCATTTTCTACGCAACGGCAAGGTGCAATGTTACTCATGTTTTTATTTTCAAAGCCTCAGAAGCATTTAACAGTCCTTCACAGAAAAATAAACAAACTTCGTGATATATTACGTGTGTTGTTCGACGGTCATTTACTGTCCGCTCGTAATCTTTTATTTTATACAGATCCTAAAAACATGGACATCCAGGTTTTAGATAAATGAAAACAAATGGTCTTGAAAAGCCGTGGTGTCAAGTTTAGTTCTGGAGTTGTTGTACATCTGGTGGCAGCACCAAAGCTACTTGGGCGTGGCATAGGCGATGAGGCAGCGCAGCGCGAGCGGCTCTGTGCAGTTAATGTTTTGCTCTCACTTTCGATGGGCTCACTCGCTTTGTTGAGCGTAGGGTACTTGCTTTGTTGAGCGTGGGGTACTTGCTTGTTGAGCGTGGGGTTCTTGCTTGTTGAGCGTGGGGTACTTGCTTGTTGAGCGTGGGGTACTTG
>VOMN01020226.1:0-17398 GCA_014899125.1 Orchestia grillus
ACTTGTTGTAAATAAATGTTTACAAATGTTTACAAATGTTTACTTCGGAATTGTGCTGGAATTCTCGCCTGTTTTTTTAAGAAGACAAAATCGAATAAGCTGAAAGGCACTCCACATGCATAAAAAAAATTATTTTAACGAAATTTTAGTACAAAGTTGTGTACAAAAGGAACAAAACTTGTCGATATTTAATAGGTTAACCTTTCTGGGAATTGACAACTCGTCATCTTTTGGGCATTGCCTCAATTAATTTCCGACGGTTGTCTGGGGAGAGGGCGTCGGTCTTCTCTTTTATTTAAGACCAAAGTTGAAAGTTGACCAAGGTTATCGGTGGTATCTTTGCGTAGCTGTGGCTTGATGTGGTGCCACTCGTTCTCGATTGGATTGAGGTCTGATGACTGGGCAGGCCAATCCAAACATGAAATGTTAAGCTCCCGGAATAATCGCTTGACGTTGGGCGCTGGGTTTGGGAGCATTACCCTACGTGAAGATAGGATTCTCTTCCAAATTACCATCATAATACGGCACAAAATTCTGAGCTAACATGTATTTAGAAGAATTGATTCGTCCTTGCAGTCGAACCAGAGGTCTTGCACCATGGGCACTGGTAACTCCCCATACCCTGACGGAACCTCTACCCCTTAGGAGAGCCGGAACTGGAAACCAAGGAAGAAATTCCTCACCTTTCATTTTTCGACCATATTGTCTGCCATCGCTGCCTAGCCTACTGGACCTGCTTTCATCGCTGGCAAGCTCTCTGTGCCAGTATGGGGGAGTCAAAAGTTTCATGACATCTGACGAATTTTTTACGGCGCTTTCTGCTCTTCAACGATATCAACCGTTTGCCTCTTGCAATGCAACCTCTGCAGGCCCGTCAAAAACGACGGCACACTAAACTATATGAAGATAGATATTACGCCCGAAGTTTGCCTCTTGTTCTGGTGCTCAATATTGAACGCACGGTACAGGATGGTCAAAAAATGAGAAACCTGAATTCAAATAATCATAATCTGATATTCAAGGCATTTTTTACTAACTCACCATGGTGCATCAGCAATACTGGGTTTCCTTATTTTAACACCCGGTTTATTCGCTCAGTAACTACGCTACCGATGAGAATGAGACTCGATCACTTAGTTGTACTCTTCTGGCGATTTGTTTTAAAAAGGATGCAATTCAAATATTTATTTCCAATTAAGCAGAGAATAAAATATTATTTGTTAAAATTTGTTTGGTATCCAAATTACTAATAAACACACAGTCGATAGCATTTTAGTTTGTTCAAATCTGCAGTAATCTATCTTCTTCCCACGCTTCTTCAGTGACTGACAGGAGAGGACCGTAAGCCCATACGATCATAGTGTGGTCCGTATGGGCTTATCAATTGTGATTGAAAAAAGAATACTTCAAGTGTTCGATCAGGTCAGGTTGACCATAATAAGAGTCACGTGTTCAAACAATGACATACTTTAGAAACCCCTAAAAAAGGCTAAATAATCAACGGATAAGAGAGCAGCGATCGTGGAATGTTGTTTACTAAACAATGGACCATTTGTTGCAGTAAGGAAGAGTTTAATGAGAAGACAAACAGGGTCCATCTAAACCTAGTGCTCTTGCTTTGATAGTAAAATTCAGGCATACGTGACCTTTCACGGCACTGATCAAACTGGGAAACTAAAGTCCTCTTGCAATGAAGAATTTCACGCTTTGGTGTCATTCCATAGAATATTATCAAAATAGTCATATTCTTCGTTGTCGATAATATTCTACAGTCAAATGAGACAAAAATTGACGTGTTCGGCAATAATTACAAGACTGTTTGGCGAAAACCGAATACTTCCATGCAACGACGAAACACCCTGCCCACAGTGAAGCATGGCGGTGGAAGCATCATGTTATGGGGCTGTTTTTCCTCTGCAGCCCCAGGACGCCTCCAGGTCATTGAAGGAGCCATGAATTCGACCAATTACTCAGAAATTTTACCTGAAAATTTGACGCCTTTTGTTCAGATGCTCGGGTTCAAAAGAACTAAATGGACGTTTCAACAAGATAACGACTCTAAACACAAGTCGAAATAAACTTCAAAGTGGCTCCGTAGTAAGAGGGTCAAGGTTTTAGACTGGCCTTCACAATTCTTAGTTCCTAATCCAATTGAAAATGCTTAAAAACAGTTGATGATTCAAGTTGAAATGAGGAAACCATCAAATCTGGCTGAATTGGAACAATTCTACCTTGAAGAATGGGAGAATCCACCTTTGGACTTCGGCAGAACCCTAATCTCTTCGTTCAAGCATCGCCTGCGAGCGGTCGTAGCTAACAAGAGCTATGCAACCAAATATTAATATATTTCAATGGTCATATTAGGTATAATTAATTGCCATCCTGTTTTCCCTATTTTCCTTGTTGTTTGAATATTTTCAAACAAATTATTGCTCACTAATCATCATCTTGAGTGTTTGATTTGATCATTTCTTATGTAGGACTCACAATTCTCCAAGGTTGGTTTCCGAAAAATAATATTGAGCGAAAATAGCGAAAAATGTATATAATAATAGCGAAAAATGTAAAATTATTTGATACGTTACGAATATTTATTTGACCTACTGTAGGCATTTTACATTTCACTTGTATACAACATACATTTGCCAAGTACTTCAGTGTCAATCGAAAATCCTGTGAAAATTTAAAGCAGCTTTGTTCATGAAAATAAATCTATTCAACATTCTAAACGACGAATATTAAATTTCATCAAGCCTTTGAGGACTACCAGCATCTTTCGCCGCCATTTATAACAAGTTTCATAAAACCTTGCAACAGAACGATCGAAAAAAATGTGAAGAAGCAACTGTCTGTGGTCTTCGATAACAGATTTATCAGAGAAAATACAAGGAAATTTATAAACACGCGTAAATAAATCTGCAAAGGTTTATGTAACATACGTAGTAGATAACAATATCGGCTGTTTTCTTTCAATCATTCGTCATTATTGCTATTATTTTCTAATACTTTATCATATTATGTTACACAGACGGATCTAGCACTTGCAACTCATTTGAAAATTTCACTCGATTGCGATTTTCTACTGAACGCGCTCGAGTGAGTAACTCCAAACAAAACAACTTTATGCGCGATTGAATTTACAGGCTACAGACACCGACATTCACTCTGTGAACAGTTTCTTACGCTGGAAAAAAATTGGAAGGTCCCACCGGCAAATTTCCGATAACTCGTTGAACGTTATCAAAAATAGGCGTCGAACTTCATTGCAAAACTTCTCTTCGTTTAAAAGGGTAGAAAAGTCGTCGGTGATCACCCCCCTAAAATCCTGCAATCCATCTCAATGTTCCTCGTAAAAAGCGAGATTAATTCCTAAAGTTCAAAAATCAATTTCGTCCGTTCTAGCAAGGGATTCGTCAACCAACGTCGTCAGGCCAAACTTTACATAGAGGTTGTGAATCGCTAACCCATTTAGACCAGAGCAGGAATAAATATCGCTTCGGACACCAACGAAAGACCGATGTTTCAGTCATAAAACACGGTGCAATGGTGCACAAGTTGGGATGCGCGTTCTGTGGCGTTCCAGCGCCCACAGCCTAATCTCGAGCCTCGGCTCCTGAGAAGGCCATGCATACAAATAGAGGAACATGCAATACGCATCCTCCAATTGGTCTGCAAACACAGAGACTCTGAGTAATCACAGTTCAGAGATGAAGAGGTGTCATGAATTATTTAAGACCTGTAACAACAGAGCGTTACAAAGGCCATTCAGACTTTAAAGAGCGACTGATCTATGACGGTCATTTGGTCAACACCGGAGGCTAGGTGAACATTCATGTAGACAATGACACCTGGGTTGCATTTGCTCTCGGACAAACCTTCACTGATTAAATATTGAATGCAAACGGTTTACAGCGAACGACAGCGATTGCTTACTGGCTATTTGGATCATAACGCCACGTCAAATCATTCCCACGACACAGCACGGGTCATTACACGGGAAATTGCTGAACTCGGGAAGTATGAGAGTTGACTCCAAACTATCCGGTCGTATTAAAATGATGCTGTATAAAATCCGGGATCTTTCAACGACGAGAACTGGAAGTGGCCAATGCTACGATGAAATATTCTTAGATTAAGTTAACAGGTTCACTACCTTGTTCCCAAAGCGCCGTAACACTACGCAAAATGTGAACAATGAACATGGTAGCACTATTCTCAGACGGAAGATACGTTGAGGTGATGAGACGTGTTTCTCTACTAGCAGTGACGCCGAAATCTTTCCTCAAATACGGAAGGCTTCTCTTCGGAAATACCGCGCCGACACGCTCCAGAGAACTCGAGGCAGCAGACACTGCTCCAGAGTCGAAGCAGTCGCCGAACAAGGCAAACAGGCTGGGCTCACAAGCCCGCTCATTTTTCTACGTGAAATTTTCCGAGATTTTGAAGTGCACTGCGTAAAAAAGTAGCAGCGGGAGCCAGGCGTGTTTGGCAATCGTAGCCGAACAAACGCTGGAAACGTAAAGCGAAGCAATTGGGTTCAGAGAGGTCTGGAAATTCCGTAGCCGCTAGGGAATGCGCAAGGTCACCGAATTCGAGCGACTAAAAAAAAGTTGTGTTTAATTGGATGGAAAAAGTGAGGTTGACGAGGGATACAAGATTGTTTTATATGCTTGAGCACACTGATGGTACGCAGAGATGAGCGAATAGATGAAATAAATGAACGTGATGTGTTCAGATTTGTTTCCCTCTTGTGGTACTTAATATAAATACTGAAAAATAGTTAAGCAAATATCAGCTGTGATTGAGGATGCTGCCGATAATTTCACGCTTTGGATGCTGCCGATAATGTTGGGAAGCCAGGATATGGGTGGGTGAGGGAAGGGGGGTGGTAAATAAACGAAAATAAAAGTGTTCAATGTAAATGCTTCACAGGCCGATGCGTGTGAAACTGTCCTTAAGTAATACACAAGGTAGTGAAGAGCAATCTCGCTGTAGGTAACTTTACTACGAAACAAGATGGAATTATGAGTGTTGCAGAGCAATTAAAATGAAACTACCTGAGTTAGGAGACAAAGCAATGATGGACAAAGCGGGGGTGTGAAGTCGATGAAAAACGGGAATAGAATTATGCGTTTCACAATACAACAAATTGGTCACTGACCAGCGACAGAAAAGGACGCCAGAGAAAAGGACGCCAGAGAAAAGGACGCCAGAGAAAAGGCCGCCAGAGAAAAGGCCGCCAGAGAAAAGGACGCCAGAGAAAAGGACGCCAGAGAAAAGGTCGCCGTAGAAAAGGATGACATAGAAATGCAAAGGAGAAAAACGAAGTGATCAACACACCTCCATGTCCCTCAGCAGAGCTCGTACGAGTATGAAGACCGTGCAGCACACTGCTGTTTGCGTCAGACCTGCAGCAGCAGTGACGTCACTGTGTCCCACTTCCCTACCTGCGGTACGTGCACCTCACGTGGTACCCGAGCACTTACGGGGCTCCGAGTTTCTTGTCATTTGTTCATTTGTTCATTTGTTCGTACCGCTAATGAATGAATTGGTACGTTATCGATTTATGTTATCCTACTCGTAGAACTGAGTGGTACACCGGGGCTGTAGAGAACCTCTCAGTTAGAAACCGCAGAGTTAGACGCTCATCTCTACCTCGGTTCATATCACAGCTGAAGAAGTTTTTATATTTTCTATGGGCTGTATACAGAATTTTTCTGGTCATAATATTTTAGGATATCGTTACAAGTCTTTCGTGCGTGTCTGTGTGTGTTAATGAACGTCTAGACGTCTAAACGTCCTGTGTGCAGTCACTCATTTTTCTTTTCCGGCAGGCACAGCGCGATGACGGAGACGCAGCTTCGCACGGGCGTCGATCCGATCAACGGAGGATGTTTGCGCAGGCCAAACACCCCAAAAGACACAAAAGCTCGCAGAAATGGATCCGAGCAATTAAAAGGTCTGCCGGAAATAAGAACGCTTGGTACCCCCAAAAAGCTCTCTGTCAATATGAAGAACTCGAGCAACTGCCAATAATACCATCAATCTCACGGAATTCGGACAACGGAGGGTGCGTCTGTGTAACTCGACACTTTTACTGTGTGTGGACGAGCAACTAGAGGCTTGCAGGCTCTATCATACCGAAGATGAAAACAAAATTGTAAAAAAAAATTATTTTACTATACTCCAAGCTCACCTGAAAAAGCAGACGATTCATTAATGCATGTGAAATAGAGTAGACCTCGTCATGATCATCGCAAATCAAGAAGCATTCAAGGAATCGTTAGAGCGAGTATAATAACTAAATCCAAATCTTCCCATCAGGGGACATGGAGAGAGGACCGTCTAACCAACTTAGATTTTTATGAATCCAGTCTCAATTTACGAACACTATGAAATTATAAAGACACGAGTACATCTTCACCCCATTTAAGGCTTATCTATCGTTCACGCTCATTGGAGTTAAGCATTACAGAAAAAAGACCAAAATTGAGTTGAACTCTCATAATATGGAAGGAAAATTTGAACGTCGCAGCACATTTCGACAAGCACGGTGGCAGATCAGACAGACGTGATCGTCCGAGCGACTGGAAGCTACGGTGACGGAGGGTCTAGCGCACCTCCTTTGGCGGATATCATCTACAAAATACGTGCGTCGATGATTCACTTCGTTGCGAGTTTATTTGCGTTTAGCTTTATTTTGTGTTGAACTCTAGGGTTAAAAGCACAATTTTCTATTGCTTAATAACAGAAAAATATTGAAGTAAGACCGGTTTTCACGCTAGAACTTCATTTTAGAAATCAATTCATTGAATTTTCCAATGCGCCTTTCTGTGAAATAACACAAGTTATAAATACGTCCATCTTATCTATACTACAGCAACAAAGTTTCGTCGAAATAATGGGCATTTTTTATTGTTTTACGATAAGAAGAGAAAGGAAATATTCCTTAATTGCGAGGACAAAGAATCACGACACAGTGGAAACTGAACTTCCCATTAGGCCCCTCCTTCATGGCCGAAAATCTTGCTGCTGCAGGCAACGCGGCGGCCTGCGCCCCCCACAGGCTGACGGGTGGCCGTTATTAACTCCAGTGCAACGAAGTAGGTCCTACACATGTACCCGTATTAGTATTAAAGATCTTGTATTATATGTATGGTTTATAATAGATACCTTAGCGAAATTTCGTCCTAAAGATAATATTTTAATCAACACGAAGGAACTTCGTTCTTATTTCTACCTTGTACAGATTAGATAATTTTAGGTTATACGTAGGAACTGGTGTGGCGGCGTGGACGCGTGTGGGGGTACATGGTGCTCATCACTCAATATGTACAGGATGCCGCATGACAAGGTTTGTCGCAAAAGGTTTGACCATAAACTGATTATCAAATATCGAGCAGCAAAACATCGCCACAGCTATCGTAAAATTAAACGGTCAATAAACACGTTAATGCTGTTCGTTACAAATATTGTAAACAAATTATTTGAGATTTTACAACTACTGAACGATCGATGCGGTAAAACTGCGCCACACGCTTTAGGTCAACACTCTTTGCTCCAGAACTCTTCGTTACCCAAAATCAACATTTCCTCCGAAATAACATGAAGTATTGGATGCGCTATCATGGAATTCTCATGCGGAACGCTGTCTGGAAACGCGCCCACTGGTGAAGCCTTTTCACAAAGCGCCCAGACTGAAGCACGGTTAAATATTTTCTTAAATCAATTTCTCGGACGTTTAACTTAAAGTAATGAATGTTACCCAGAAAACAAGCCGTGTTACCTCGAAAACAAGCTGTGTCACCCAGAAAACAAGCCGTGTCACCCAGAAAACAAGCCGTGTTACCTTGCAAACAAGCCGTGATACCTTGAAAACAAGCCGTGTTACCTACAAAACAAGCCGCTCTAAGAACAGTTGTACGCAAAAAAGGCGTATTTTACTATAGCATAAAAAACATTACGAAATCAGGACAAAATCATATTGAAATTGAAACTCCATTGTTCCCGTTCAAGCACGATCAAACTGAGTATCTCTCCTGGGAATCATTTCTACCCTCTGTACCTACTCTGAATTCCTCTGCATTATCAGAAAGCTCAGAATTAGAATTTGATTCGTATCACAATAAAGTGACTTTGAAATAGAATGAACAGTACATTGAACATTCTCGTAAGCTTGAGCTGTGCAAATGATTCACTTGCACTGAAATATTTCTCAAGAATTTATAAAAATTTCTACTCTTAAATCATTATATTCAAGTGGAGCATGGAATCAAAAATTTTCTATAATAAATTTTTAGAGACAAGAAAGACTTTGATTCCTTAACATTACACGATTCCTTATGCAGTTAGCCATATGACTGAACTTCACTAATGTTCCTACCTTGATCATGCATGGAAGCCAACAAGCCACACAGCGCCTCAATTGCACCACATCAATGAGACCTTCATGCTGAGGGACGGACCAGCCAATAGCTCCCATACACCGCCGAGCCAGTCAACCGTCACCTTCATAACTAGCGCAGCAGGATCCAAGGTCCCAGAGCGTGCCTGAACCGGAGCAAGGAGTCCCCCTTATCCCTAAACGTCCCCCCTCAACATCTCCCCCACTCCTCCAGAGTCCCTCCCCCACTCCTGCACCGCGAGCTCTCGTGAGGGAAATGAACCTCACGCTGAGGGCAGTAGGCAGGTCCGATGTTCGGGCAACTCCGTGGTGGCGGGGACTGGATACGGACTGAAGGCCCTAAGGCAGCGTTGATGGCGCGTGAAAATGTGCCCCATGAAATTGATGAACAGGATAACTGGAGGAGTCCTTGAACACACAAGTGAAGACAGAAACATTGGGGAAGCTCAGAAATAAAGGGGAAGCACTGAGATATGACTAATACAATTTTTGAAACATTAATAGGACAGTCCTATTAGTTTGTGACATAACAATTGGCACTCGAATGCATAATTCATTTTTATGGGAACTAATTACATTCTGAAGTACAAGTGAAGCATGAAAAAAGAGGTGAAGCCCAGAAAAAAACGACACCGGACAAACATTATAGCTTTGAAAGATATTATCTGGTCGCATTAAATTGTAAATGGTAAACAAACGTTGTTTATACAGAAGATTAAAAAAATGACTCTGATGTATGAAAATGATTGTACGTACAATCAAGACAGTCATTCACGTACTACTTGTGGTTCATGCCAGTAGTTTCGATGCACATAAATAGTTATCATACGTGGGAATATTGTGGTTGCCATACATACACACGAGACACACTTGCACGCTATAAGAAATTATAACATTGACCAGCTAGAACGACAGCCTCCATCTGGTCGTAAGTCCCATGCGAATTTCTGGTAGGTAGCACACACTCAATTCAGTATTTACAGTACTTTACCGTATAATCAAAATTAAAAACTGTATAAATCCGATTATTTTCATTACACCGTACCCGCAGAAGCGCTGGATTTGCGTTCGGTAAAATTTAAGATCATTTTTGTGGATGCGTTAACGACCTCAGAGGGCCCGACCCTTCACGCTCAGAATTATTTCCCTGCAATACTGCAAACTTTTTGTTTGGTGTTTGCATGTTTGAATTAATTGGTCCGTCCGGTAGAATTTAGCTCAAATATTTAAAAAAAGTCCTTTTTAATGCAAAACGATCTTCGATACGTATTTCATACCAAATGAAAATTTTAAAACTGTCACGGCAAAAATAACTGCGCTATGGGTGAAGAAAGAAACAATATCGTTTTGATGAATTGAAGGATTATTTGCGTGCAAACGATCCAATATTAAATTAAAACATAAAATTAGAATCTTTCTAACCAAGTGTTGTAATTGCTGTACCGTACAGGGGCACATAATACATAATATAGGAGGGAGCTCACGCTCGCCTCAGAGCAGCTCAGTCCAGGGCCCGCTTCAGCCCCCCACCATCACCCCTTAGATCATGTGTAATGCAGCAGTCACAGCACTTAATGAGTATCATTTTAAATCGATCGTATATAAAATGCATCTTTTGCGGGTAATTCACATCTTCCTGAAAAAAACGTTTCTGTGCTTTGAGTGATTCTCCTCAAAAATGAAACTATCTACATTTGAATCTTTTCATCTGGAGTTTCTGGTGTAGAGCAATGAAACTTATTTCATTCGACGCGGAATTTTATCGAGGAAAAAAACCCGAGTTTTGATAAATCGAATTTTAAATCCTTGCAAATTTATTTATAGGAAAATAGAAAAACTAATTAATTAAAAAAATATTTACTGGATAAAAAATTCCTCCATTTCTTTTGAATTTTATCTCGCAATTTTAATCATTGTTGTGAAAGACGTCAATTACAACTAACCCCATTGTTCTAGGGCAAAAATCTTGGTTTGTAAAATTCGAAAAATGTTTAAAAAACAATGATTTCAATAATATCTCGTATATTTTGAAAAACTGAAGGTTCTTCGAGCAAAATATGTTTGTTTTAATGAGTTACATTACTGTGTACAACTTGAAATAGATCGGTAAAATAGGGGAAATTTTTTTTTCGAAATTCAAAACATTCTCATGTCTGAATAAAAAAAATGATATAAATGGACTAACTGCAACAAGTTCTTTAGATGTCGCATTCGTTACGAGATGCTGGGACATGAATTTGAGCCCGTTAAAGTAATGTTATGCTGATGTAAAAAGATAAATTTACGCGTGACTTCAGAGTCACACCAAGACAAAGATACAACGTGCCTGCTAACACGACTCCATTCATATCGTAAAAATTCTGGGTTAAGAAAAATGTCCCTCAAGTACGAGGGAGTCAGTCCTACATGAGAACTGTCATACTCGTCTGACGGTCTAATCTCAACCTTCAAGAGCCAACTTTAAGTAACCGAAAACTTGAAGTAGCCAAAGTAACCAAAACCAAGAGCAATCCGAGCACGTTATGAGTCTTCAAATTTGATTTTTTTCCTTAGCATGAAAGCACGTCTCAATAAACAAAATCTCAACTGTATTCCCTAAGGTAATTGATGCAAATACCTCACAAAAAATCAACCGCGCATGAATTCAGCCGTACGTAATTCCTCACGTTTCAACCATCATTCTCGACGCATCTTTGGAGGACTCGCATTTAAGTGCACTAAACGTTACGGTCACTCTTGAGAATCTCCTATCAATACATTTTTCAAAGTTCTTCATCTCTGAACTCACTCATGCCGATTGTCACAGCCTAGAGTTGAAGAAGCAAATCTAAAGGTTTTACCTATGCACCAAACTAGTCTTTTAAAGTTGCACAGAACACTCGCTTTGCACCTGCGAAGCACTTCTAGTGCACTAAATTATACCATTTCAGATACCAGTTCTCCCATGATTTTAAATTCCAGACTTTTGTTTATTTCGATGACACGGAAACGTGGTATTCCCTCTGGCGTTTGTGCCCAACAGCTAGAATTACTCCCCATATCAGGCAGCAGAATTTGCAGGGGCCGTCGAAGGAACGGCTATTTTGCGAGATATTTACGAGAACGACATTCTTATCACTTTCAAATGATGCCATTCTTTGAAATGAGGGTAAATAGAAGGCCACATTCACTCCAAGTTGCTCAGGTTTTTATGGCGATAATGCGGCCGAATTGCTCTCTAATGGGATCGAGAACAATTTCTAGACGATTGTACCTGATGTCGTTCGAAACGATCGCAGTCCTGATAGCAAAATGTCGGTCATTTGCACTCCTTTAAAGGACAAACCATCATAAATCTCAAAGAATGCACACACTCATCGGCCTACCAAATGGAGAAGAAAGAGAAAATATTTCGAATGGCAGACCACGAGCACCCAACGAAAACCGTCCTAGGCGTGAGAAAAAATGACTGCCGTAAAATCTACGGTTATGTCAGAATTGCCGACGAGCAATGTGTTTTCAATTTTGAATTTCAGAAAATCTATTAGCAACCTTTCCCGGGTTTGTGCAGGGAATCCACGAACACATGTTTCGCTGCACGCGACATTTCAAAGAGGCTATTTCGAAAATTTGATGCAAATTCTCGCTCGTTGCAGACACGTCTCGCTGAGGTCTCTGCAGGGCCAACCATTCAAAGGACCTGGATTGGATCAGGGCAGAGCTCTGTTGCCGCAGCCTCGTCGCCAAGAATGAGTTTGAATGCTTTCAAATTGTGACTCCCTGCGGACGCGCAGCCATGAGGCGCGGTAACTCCCTCTGTGTGCATCTAATTTCACGCACTCCCCAGTCAAGTGACCTCTGTTGTGGAAAATAAAGCAGATGCGAGCAAGGGCGCTCGATCAAGATTGCTGCGAGAACAACAGCGTCACCTGAAAATATCGTCTCCGACAAGATTGGCGTCGGCCCGCGAAATCACTCTCGGTCGGGTAGTGTACATCGAGGCTTATTTTCACACTAAATAAAATACACTTGAACCATTCATTCGTACTGCTCATTCGAATGTTTCGAATGTTATACAAAATTTCTTGAACGATTAAGATTTTTATGAAGAATTATTTACAAATTTTACACACAAGTGTATTTTTAACAATTATTTGGTTTCTTCTTTGAAAACAGTGGTAATTTAACGTAATAACTGTACCAAAGTGAAACAGACTGCAATAGTGCATCATTCACCGATTTCTAAATTGTCGCTAACGCATTGTGCTTCTACACGTTGTGCTTCTTTTTACACTAACGCATACATTGAGACGTCGACCAAACACGGCAAAATAATAATAATAATTAGAAAAAACATACTGGAGAGTCTATAGAAATTAATTTCAGCCATTTTCAAATCACTATTCCCTCACTCCAAAACTAATAATCAACTATTTCAAACAAATCAGAACAGATATTTTCTACAAGTTTGCGCACTTTCATAGTCATATGTGTTGATAATTTCATGAACACTCGGTAACCAAGATTTTGTTCTTCGTCAAATGAAGCCATTCTCAGAATACTCGAGACGAGAATGTGAACGGTATCGGAGATAGAATCTTCATGTGGAAATTGTTTTAAATGAACTAAAACACTTTGTTCTACATAACATTTAACTCAAATTAATCTCAATATTTTAGAAAATTAAATTTTACGAATTTACTTTGGCACAGAAAATTTAAATTTGTGAAATGTCTTCTCTCTCTCCGAAATGAAGGCGGAAACAAGAGCAACAGTTGGGGAGTCGCTTGCAACCATGCCACCGCTATTGCTTGGAGGCGTAGCCCAAGCGAGCAATGAAGACGAACGCCATCGATGCTGTCTACAGAGTGGCAAATTAATCGTAACTAATGATACCACAACATTTTCTCCATGGCAGCACTAGTGCAACAGCACATAAAACCAATAATCGCTGGTGAGATTATTATGAAGCTACTGAGACCAAATTAAACCGACTATTGTAGGGTCTCAATGTCAGTTAAGATAGAAACATCAAGATTGTTCATTTGCAGGACTCGAAAAGAAAACACTCAAATTAATAGGGTTCAGCGCGAGCTCAAGTTCACCAGGCTTCATGTTGAAATGCTAGGCCAATTAACGGAAAAACGCAGGCTGAATTTCCACGTTCTTTGCTCGGGGCGTGAAAGGGATCCAATTAAGCAGGAGTGCAGAGCACCCAGCATGAAGGCCTAAATACCCTCTTGTGCTCGTCTAATGGGATCAATTACATGGAAAATTCCATGATGCCTCAGTGGCATGAACTCTTTTCACTAGCGGCACAGTCCAAGGGAAGCCCTTTTGCATCTTTGGCTAAGAAAGGCGGCATTCAGAAGCTTCACTAGCCCTGTTACTAGATCATTTGACGCACAGCAAGCGGGCCACTCCTATGAACGCCCAGAATAGAAAGCCTATAAGAACCTTTGCTCGTGTCTTTGATAGCGCGAGAATTGCGCGGTTTTTTGTGCAGTATCGTTCACCTCACGAACACCGCAACCACGGTGTCCTCTGTTCACAGTGTTCTCAATTATTTATAATTCTCGCCGTGAATCACCATTCAAGTGCCACCGTTATGCCTTGAAACGTCTTATTTGGCCATTGGTGAGCAGGAGAAAATTAAAATAGAGAACTCAGTTACGTTCACATTTAGATACTGAGCACTAGACAAGAAACTGGAATGCCAGCCAGGGTTCGGTATGAGTGAAAACACCCACGTCACCTGAGGGTGATGGTTTGGAACATTCGCATATTGTACAAGAATAGCCTTAACCGTTTCCCTGTTGCATTTGGCGTTCGAAAACTATCAATACTAAAACCGGCAAGCTATATGGATTGTAATTCATCGATTGTTCTCGTCAGTCAGATCACGGTAAAACGCAGCATGGGACAAAACATATTTGTTTCGATATATTTGTTGGTTGATTGAAGCGAAATAGAACACCGTGAACTGAAAAAGTTTTATTTATTACATTCGTATATATGCACATATAACGCACTGTCATATTTTCGTTTCAGTAAAACATACTTTTGTTCATCCTTCCTTTCATTTCTCTTTCATTCAACCCACCAATGCATCAGACCATTCGGCCGCATCTCGCACGTTCCACAGCACGATCGAGGCATGCTCTGACACTGCGGTATCAAATAGAGCGCCATATTACACTAGTGTTCGAAAATCGACAAGAAGTTACCTTCCCAAAACCCAGTCCTATTGCTTAGTCAAAATGTAATGCTGGATTTTTGAGTCATAAAAGGTGGTATAACTACTCGCTGAACAAACATTACTGCCTATTAATAAAGTAATGACCACGTCAAGTACAAGTAAATAAATCGCCGCGACTTCAATGGAACATCAAAAGCAGCAAATAAAGAAGGCAATCTCGTCTTTTCTCCAGCAGTCCCGGCCAAGATTTCGTGGCAGGTGAAAACTCGCGTCTTGAGTTAATGAACTGAAGGCGGATTTTTACGAGGATTTTCCGGGCATCACGTCCGAACTCGTTAATTAGCTTTCTTGTGAGCGTCAGCAGTGACGGCGGCAGGCCGGCTCAGGAAGAAGCAGACAACCGCAGCGCAAAAAGCACCAGGAATCATCCCTTTTAGTGTTTCTCTCCTCATGCTGAACAACAACAAATATAATTTTCCTCGCTAGATGTCCTCGAGTCAGCCTCCCAGTTCGACAACAAATTCTAAAAGACAAAAATGACTTTCGGTGAAGCTTCAAGTAAATTTTGATCAATGATTGGGAAGCCACCGATAGGAAATTGTCAATTTTACTTTAGCTATTTTTTCAATCTGTAGGCGTTATTTTCCTCAATTGCTACTGCTATCATTTTATTCACTGCTCACGAAGACACGAGCGACTGAAACCTCGAATGAATTTCATCTGATCGTGAGGATAGAGATTTTAGGCTGGAATACATAAAAGTACCCACCGGTCAAATGACTTACCCGAGTGTCTTCAAGCGTAAACATCGAAATAGCGTTGATGAATTATCCACAAAAATGGAGGAAGGACATATTGCCTTCGAATTCCTGCCCTGACAGTGGAATACATGGGGCAAGTTAGAGAAATTTTTTCGTAATACAAACATACGAGTCATGGGATCTTTTAACTACACTCATAACGGCACACTTTCAGAAACGAAAAAAGGAACAGGATCGAATAGTGAGGAGTGCATGCACCACATCTGAATTTGGACACGAATGCCAGGACCCAAGAGGCCAAATGTTACTAACAAAATGACTTCAGTTAGAAATTGTGGGACACAGGAAAGGTGCCATCCTAGATGCACGGTACAGAGCCTCGTCGGAGTAATGTAGTCAAGGTAGAAAGAGAAAGAGGGTAAGAGAATCTCTACGGGAAATTTTAGGAATCGAAGAAAATTTAGCAATTAAAGGATAAGATGTACTCGAAGACAAAACAGAGCACTCAAAAAATGAAACAAAAATAATAAAAGTTAGGAAGATGCCAGAAGTTGGGCGCTTGATAGAGCATAATTCAACAAATACGATAAAAAAATGAGGGCATGAAATGATTATGTAAGTAGCATATCTTGAATATCTTGAATATCTTGAAATTGTTTGGGCCTCTATGCCCTGGTCACACTGGAGTGCCGCCGGTCACACTGGAGTGCCGCCGGTGAGTTCACTTAAATTTCCAACTCGTGTTCTACAATAACCATACAAACTGCAGTGCATCGCTCTACACCCGACAGACGGATACTTCAATGAGAGACGTCAGAACTGAGAGAAAAAGCCGAGATTGAAGCCAAACTGGCGGCGTTAGAGCCAAGAAGACGTCAGGGCGACGAGTGAGAGGTGCCAATATTGCCGGTAATGGTGCACAGATGAAGCCTCTCACGCCCTCCGGGCACCCGTTGCTGCTCGTTAGCTACATCGGCTTCCGATACCAGGAGGAAGATGCCCGGAGATGGAACGGACTCAGGAAGGTTGGGCGACTTGGAATTAATGCAATAGTTCAATGGTGTCTATTGGTGAAGCTTCTCCTGGGTATGGCTTCTTAATGTCATCATCTCGGTCGGTTACCTTGAACTTTAGAGTTACATTTTAGCTAATAAGGAGTCTAAAATGAGATATTTTTGTGAACGGAAATGTAGCGCTCGTTTTGCTGGCGTAGCATGGAACAGTTTCTGGATAACTTGATTCGTAGCACGTCTACAGTCACTTCAGGAATATTTTTATGAGTCGTATTATTCTTCCAGTTGACGTATATTGATATTATGCAGTTACACTACATCAGAAGTAGTTCGTAGGAATAAGGGGCGCCTAGAATCCCACTTGAATGGCAAATGTTGGAAACGTAAACCCAAGCTTTCACACGCTTAGAAGAAGCGTGCGTTATCACATACATATCGGCAAATAGGCTACGTCGACAGAAACAAACTTACTCAAAACACTGACCTCGAGAGCAAGAATGCTTTTTAGTTATAATCTGAGTACACGATGCGGTACCTCTGTTACGAGGAGGGTTCAAGTGATTACGCGTCCGAAACCCTAATTCAGGCTATTTGTTAAAAACCAATCCACGGGAAATATGGAAACAGCTTACGAAAGTAATAAGTTTAGAGGACCGTCTGTTATAATGAACGGGCTAATGAGGGCGACTACGGGAAGCAGACTAAAAGTTGGGGCGGGAAGTTCCGAATTTTTAGCCTTCAGTTTCCGTTCATTGTCTTTCTCCGTTATATGTATCAGAAAATCTAACTTGAACAACCTCGCTGAGTCACTGAACTAGCAAAAAATACTCTATTAATTGTGAACCATTACGACCACTGTAACAGGAAAAATAGAAAAATATTCACCGAGTGTGACAATCGCAAAGTTTTATGTGATGACAAATCAAGTGAAAAAATACGGCAAAAATACAACAAAAACGAGTTTAAAAACATAAATGCCGATTTAAAAAATTGCATTGTAATATGGCAAAACTAAGTTCAGCTCGCAACGTTTGCCATAACT
>VOMN01020230.1:0-11772 GCA_014899125.1 Orchestia grillus
TTAATCCATCGGCGATACGTCCTTGATTTTTAATAGGGTAATTCACTAGTGATACGTACTTGATTTTTAATGGGGGAGGACTAACCCTGTTTGCCCTTGCGAAATCCCCCTAATATCGACCCAAAATGAATCACAATCCGTAACAGTTGCGAAAAGTTGCTAACTTTATCTGTGCTTCTTCTCACTCATCCATCAAGTTCCCGTAACTCATCCGCAAGTAATAGTTTCGCACAAACCTTTCCTGTGACATGTTAAGCTGGAGCCTCGCCAGGTAAGCCTCAGCGCTGTCTCCTGTATTTTCTTTTTCATCAATGTTTCTTTTCATTTGCATTACACCAAGCCCCATCATTAGTAAAGCCATATCACCATTCAAGTTTAAAAATACGACATCCCACATTATCCTTCAGAATCACATCCAAAAAACCACGGCATAAATAAACGGCAATGAATCATTTCTGTGCATAACACAGTGTATGCCTTGAAATACACTGTAAAATTTATTGCAAAAGTTATTTCACCAATACTTACATCACTCCACGAAGCATGCAGACGTTCACCTTGCGTTTAACAGTTTATCTTTCAAATTCTACGTAAGCTCCATGGTTCCACGTTTATATTAATAAGAAATATTGTATCTACTGACTCAATAACATCGTTGAAGATTTTCATAACTATATTTAATAATTTACTTGTAATATAGTAACTACCATCATATCCTGAAAACTCAATTGAAAGCATGCTTCCTGAGTATATGCACAAAGTTGTCTATCGCTATGAAATTGCGTAAAACTTACGGACATTGTGTACAGTGTATCAGAATAACAAATACTTGCATTTTCAAGCCGCGTTTGATATTCTTCGAGCACTCTAGGATTTCTTCTTCCATAATCGTTGTTCTCCAAGAACGATGCAATGGCTCTTTGCTTAACTCGCTTTTGTTCCACTTCTAGCTTCGCGATGATGCGAGGAAGCTCCTCTCTAACGAGGGTATCCATGATACTCTCGTAGACGTTCTTGGCTTTCTCTACTGCCTGCTGGCTGCTAACACGTGCAGCGATCTAGAAAAAACAAGTTATTATTTTTAGGCGTTTTTAAGATCAACATAATTGCAAAACAGTGATTTGTTGCAAAATTCTATTGTCCCTGAGAATATAGGCTCCATGCTAAGATTGGGGTTAAACAACCACTGCAATTTAGTTATACAGCCATTTGAAACTGTACATCTTGCCGGAAACAGTTCCTCCAGCATTTAGACGAGCAAAGTTTCTCATTGACGCGAACAAAATTGGAAAGTCTACTTGAATCGTGGATTTTGATTTAATGAATTCTATTAGAATGCTTGGGAAGTCGCAAGCGTTGTTATTTGCAGAGATACGCGAAGTACACTTTTGGAGACATTCAAATCTTCTACAAGCTCTTCAGTTGTTATAATTGGTCTCTTCCCAATCATGTTTTATATACATCAGATTTAAGGATAAAATGCTCATTGCGATGATCATTCAAAATAACGAAGCTGCAGGTTTAAACGTGAGAGTAATTGACTAATCAAAGATGCTTTTGATTCCTCGATTAACTCGCAGCAGCTTCGCCAAGCTCAAAAAATGCTGTTGCTAGTCTGCACAGCATTCTCACTTTTTCAAAAGAAAAACATTACTCCTCGAACACGAAATATTTCGATATTGATTTTGATGGTCTATAGAGGGTATCTGAAATGAAAAACTAATAATATTTAGTCATTAATCCCACTATATTATAACCCAGTGTTGCTCGCTTCTTGGCTTGCATGCTTACTCGTTTGGTCCATCCCTCCCTTCGTTACGCTCTTACGGATTTAAACAGGAGAAAATTGCCGGGTCCATACTTCTGACTAACCAACGAGACTGTCAGAGAAGGCAGTCCGTATCAGTGATACTGCAAATAACAATATATCATGCCAGATTTACTGTTAATAAGAAGGCATATAGAGAAATTAACATCATTTGTCCAATCATTTTTGGTGAGGTGCGTCTACCAGTAACTTATGTTTGCAATGAGCATCTCGTTCCAATAGTCTCATTTCTGGTGATAGCAGAAATTCGTTTTGCTCACGACGGAAGGATGTAAAATCTCTGGTTTGCTCGCTTTCGTAGGTTTCCAGAATAACCCCTCAGAAGCGTCATTTCATAGACTTTCAGACAAAGATGTAGCTGCTTTTCAACACTTGGAAATTCTATTCTTAGCTCTGAGTTCTGCTGAACTCAAGAGTAGCATCTGCGTCGGTCCTCTAAACCAAAAGGCTGAGGGATACAAACTTTCAGGATCCTCTTAAGCTGAAGAAATTGAAAGCACGGAGAGCATATAAGTCAGTCTGCAAAGGCTTTCCTTGTAATAGAGAGGAACGAGATAACTAAGGGTACATCTGGAGGTTGTCGTCTTGTGAGGATATGGGATGCCGAATATCATTCGAAATTCATTTTCTCTTCCCTCACGTCAACTTCTTCCTTTCAAATCTCGGAGCAGTGAACATAGTACAGACAAATATGTAGTAACATTTGTAAAAGGGTCTAAATTGTAATCAGGAAAATCCGTGACGTTGCAATGACGCCACCCAAACCTATTCCAGTAGTAGCCCATGAGTAAGCTTCGGCTGCTGATCATCTGCGGCACACATTTATATATACATGTATACTTGCCCTACGCACAGTCTTCACGAGGATAGAGTACGATAGCATCTCTAATACAGTTGTTCTATCAGCCCCGACAGGATGATCCAGCGGTGACATGCATATTCTAATAGTGCGTTCCTAAATGAACTTTTGTCCCTCAACGCATGAGTTTTACTAATACTTCGATTACAATAGTGCTAAGGAGCACAAAATATGCTGGAAGATGCTATCCGACCTTACTCTCGTACGTCTTACAAGCGTGTGACACTAAGCTATGGTGGCGAAGCTGTGACGTCCGAGCTTGCCAAGAGGTGGATTTGCACCCCCAATTTGCAACTACTTTTCTTTACTGTACTGTGGCAATGAATGAAGAGCGTGGAGAAAGGTTCCTCCTAGATATTAGTAAGATGGAGAGCAGCCACAAAAACCAGGGGAGCTCCAGCATGATGAGGGACTTTCGTTGGATACTCTTACGTGACTTGGCAGAGGCGAGCAGCCACAAGATCAATATAACTCTCTTCAGGATGTCTGCTATGCTAAAATTGGTGCGAATTGTGCTATTTAAGTAATTAACTTTGGTAAAAGTTTTGTATCTGTGAATTTTTCCTAAAATATGTCAACAGCGGATGAAATGAACACATTACGTGTAATTTGAGTATACGTGCGGTGTAATTAATAGGGGATATACGACAGCGAATAAAGTTTGAGGTCATCAAGTAAAACTGTTCTACAATTCAAATCCCTCCATCAAAATTAATAGGAATTAAAAACGAGGCTATGATAATACAGTGAAAGCATTTTATCATTTTAATAAAGACTTGATTGGGACGGGGACTGAATGCGATAAGATAACTGAAAACAGTAAACTAATTAAATCTAAACGTTTCGGAGACCAACTCCATCTTCAGTGAGTTAATGTGCAAAAAAATAAAATAAATACTCATAAAATAATAAAACGACACCAGTAAAAATCCTGCAATTTTTTTTAATTAAATGAGCGATTTGTATAATCTAAATCAGGTTACCTTTGGCTATGTGTATGAAATGTAAAAAATTTAAATCTAAATCGCTAGAGGCAGCTCGCAAAACTTCAAAACTGTTCTCTGTTACAGGCGCACCGCACTGATCACTATGATGGCAAAAAAATGAATAAATGGGTTTCGTTTGAGGTCTTCCATTACGAAAGCTGACTCTCCGATACTGGCAATCCCAACATAAAATGGCAAAGTCGTTATACCGACATGGCCTGATGTACACTGTACACCAACAAGCTTTACTCAACGGATGCCCGCATTCGCTTAGGAAGCACATCTTGATAGCGACAGAACGAATCAATTCTAGGAGAACTAAGAAATATGAGGCAGAGTTGAACAGTAGAATAATTGCGTTTATAAAAGAATTCTAAATTTTGAAACATTTTTCCAGAAGACTCACCGAGAAGACTCAACATGTACATCAAAATGTACATGTTGTAATACTTCAATCACTTCATGAGAATCTGAATATTTCTTAGCTAGAAACCTCTTAATATGAGTATTCATAAGACCAGAAGGAAACATGTTACTCGAAAAAAAAGTTCACAAAAAATAAATTCGACTTGAAAATCCTTGATAGTAGATAAAACATTGTAAGCAAGATAATATGCAGAATAGTGTTCTAATCGCATTCATTTTGAACTAAAAACTGCAAAAACGTTAAGGCTCAAACATCGTCCTGTGAAAGTTTTTTTTTTGGAAAACAGATGAACTGAAAGTAATACCGATTTTGGTAGTTTTGGAATTTAAAAACGATAAACTATCGAATGAGACGGAACTTCCGCTGCTGTACAGGCAGTGCACACTCGATGCGGGATGCAGTTTTACAAGAGCATCGCGAGGAAATAAACTCTTCGAAGCCCGTAACGAAAACACAGAGCGTCTTCAGAACAAATTTAATTTAAAAGTCCTCCACACCCAGCCCTCGAGTGAAGACTAAATACGTAATTTATGGCGATGTATTAGATGCCGCTCGCGGCCGGTCACCCAGATAAGACAAGCTTTCCTAAACAAGGCTCCAATAAAATCACGAAGCCTTCGGTACCTGGAGAAGATCCAGAACCAAGAAAGGTAGAGACAACACACTACAACGTAGCACCTATCTTCCGGAAACTTCAGATCAGAAATGTGACAGCGTGTTCGTGTGATCGCTATAAGGAGGATCCATGCTGGAGGCAGGACAGATTCGTGGGCAGCATCTGATGAAGAGCACGTGTATCGGAGACGTGCTCAACGACTGTGGAAAAAATAAGTCTAAGGAGCTGAGAGGAAATTCTGGTTGTACAATCTTTAGCTCAAATATCATTGATGTGTACTAGGGAAACGATTTTTTTCCTAACGAAACAACATGCTGCAACTGAACGTTGATCTGTCTTCATTGAGTTTGCTTGTTTAATGGCACCCAGTTCTTGTACTAAATTATAGTAATTGGTTATTGAGAGCTCCGGTTATTGGTTCGTTATCGTCACTCATTCAGAGTAGTTAACCACATGAGCCACGGGGCACGATCCCGTTCAGGGTTAAGGGTGGCTACTCAGTTCGTCTAGAGCTGATATCGCAACTGTGTGAGACGCTCGTGCACTGATGATTATTTCAGTGGTGGATATCTTTGTGTTTGGTGGGTAAATCCTCAAACTCCTGAAAGATTTATGTCTAAATTATTCCAAATCTATAACTCAAACTTCAAAGTCGTTTTCCTCAATCCCCACGCGCCCAGACCGTTCGGAAATTCGCTACCGATAGTCGTTGAATGTTGAAATCCAAAGCCTAGCGGCAGACTGAAAAACTAGTCAGCTTCAGCGAGACGAGATTTGAACCCTAGACGTCACTGCTTTTATCCACTTAAGCACCAAGTACTATCCTTAGGTATGCATTAACCGAGGATGATCAGACTTCGTTCACTATTTTCACTTTCAATTTAAAAGGAAAATTTATTTGATGGATACCCAAATCCAAATAGTCAAGAAATGAAAGAGCATGACTGATCCGGAGGAAAAATAAATATGTCATCGATTTATCATTGATAAAACTCAGGCTTAAAATCTAAAGGGCAATCGGCTTGTCAACCCTTCTCCCAGTAGCACATAAAAATGTTCGTGAACGAACGTGGATCCTAAGGGAAGACCCATCTCAATATCCTCCACTTGCTAGTACACTCGAGTAGCATAAATGAAAACACTATCCACAACCGACAACTCATGCAGAGTTTTAAAACAGTTTTTGTTAAAACCTAGGACTGAATCGGTCGATCAATGGAACCGTGCATTTAAATAATATTTATGGCTTCGACCAATGGGATGTTGGTTGACAGGCTATCGACATAACAGGAAGCCACAGGGAATTTGCTTTCAGCTTAGCAGGAAGTTATCTGTCACAACGTGCGAAGAATTCTCTAAGGTATATTCATTTTGGTTAGAGGATTCAGAAGAGGCATTCAAAATTGGGCTAACTGAGAACCAGGAGTATTAACTGCATCAAAAATTAGGTGAAATTGAAATTAAGAAGAAAAGTATGATTTGCGCACGTTTGGTACCTTGACACGTATAATGAATAAACTGCATTCGGAAAAACATGGAGATCCTTCTGTTTCTGAAAAAAATTGTTTTCCATTCATAGAATAGTCTTCGTTTAGGATTCATTAATCAGTTTAAGTTAAGTTTGAATACTCAAGAAAAAAGGCGGTGTGAGGTATTAAATAAGTGTGTATAGCGTCAAATAATGAGTTTAGTCACGCTATATATGTACAGCGTAACAACAACGAATTCAACATGAAAATCCTGTCTAGATAGTACGAAGCATTATATTCTTCAGTACGTGCGAACGGATGATCAAGTTTTGCGTTAAATTTAAAAACACATTCACAAATCTAAGTGTAGAACATCACTCGATAGTGCAACGAATTCACGCTTATCAATACTTTCGTATCCATTTAGTATTTATTTCAACAGGACAACTTTGCAAAGCTGAACTGCCTTAACTCTTCCCTCAACGTTAAAAGCCACTTACATTAGTGAAGAAAAATACTCTTCAAATTTAATTTCATTTGTCAGGTCATAAAATAATCGGACAAATTAAGGGGCTAAGGTTGAGAGATTGACATTCGTATTATGATGAATTTAAGAGATTTTTATTATATGAGCAAGATTTAATGGTGAAGACGAGAACTGCAACCAACCTCAACAAAAGTAGTAGGTTCCGGCATGTCGACGTTTCTGCACACCTCCATAAATGTTTTGAAGATATTAAATAGGTCCTTGGCTTTGATGTGCTCGCTTCCGAATTCTTTCTTCACCAAATTCTCTGGTGCGAGCAATCGCGGCACTAACTCGCGCAGGTGGTTCACGAACTTTTCTTCCAACCCTGACAAGCATATTAAAAGTTCGTTGATAATATGATCAAGTGACAGAGATCGGTTAGAATATGTCCAGCAAATATTAGATTGATTTAAAAATAATAAAATGAAGATAGCAAACTATGCAAATTCTCATGAAAAACATCTGCAAATGGTGTGGGAGGTCAAAAAGTACAGAACATCAATGAAAACTACTGACTACACAAATAGCAAGCATAATGCTGACACATTTGGACACAAAAACGCTTTAATATCGTGGCTGAGAGGCTTCAACCTTTCACTTATAGTTCACATACCGATGCAAAAAAGTCGCATTATGTTAATAGAAAAATACTGCTCCAGCTGAGATATAGTCACGACATGGCGATTTGAAAGAAAAGCTATATTAGCTGCCAGACAAAAACCGACTGAACTTTCAATATCTATGACTAAAGCTGGGAAGCATCTTGCCCTCGAGTAACACGATGTCCTGAGGCTCATCGTACATTGTTGCTGGACGATTTTGGAAACGATGAGAAAAACATAAGTTAAATATTATCCGTGTAAGAACTACTGTATATGACACAAATGCATAGCTGTTTTCTTGTACTACAACTTAATTTTAAAGTATGGATGTCTCATCATTCGGCATAATTCGCAAGTGGTTAAAATTATTGCTACCATTCGACAGCCTATCTTATGTACAGTCAGGAGAATCAAAATTGCAACGGGTTCACTTTCATTTATGTATTTTTTTTAATTTTAGTAGGTTTGCACCAAGAATTATACGATAACTTTGGTTCATACCTATCTTCTGGTGCTTGGCACCAAATTAAGAATCCCAATTAGAAGTTTTAACTCGACTTACACACGTAGTTCTTACGGTTGTTATCTTATTGATCATAATTAGAAATTTTCAAGAAACATCCGTATATCAATATTAAAGCGTTGGTCATACTAATGGAAATCCCGACTCTACCGTACTTCGTATGTGACTGATTTCGGAATAAACGATTATTTCTTTGCACACCCTAAGCGTTCTCTGATACTCAATTTAGGAACCTTAGTAACAATCCCATAGGGCGCCGTGCAAAAAGCCTGTCCCCTTGAGTCAAGGACATTCGAGGGCTTGAGTGCGAGACAGTGCGCGGCCTCTGGGAGACCAGTGCAGTGCAAAGGATAACTCATGGTAATCACATTGGATATTATACATTTTTGTATAAATAGTTCTATTCTTAAACGCATTTGTATTGTCTTCCATTGTAATTTCACTTTCAGTTACTCTTGTCTTCACTCCATGTACTGTTTTATTCTCTCAGTTCTTCGTAGTGTAGCAATGTAGTTTTGGTCTGAGACCAGTAAATTCTTCAATTTGAAATACATCAGTTCACCCTTCATTTCTCCAATGGCTTTTTGTTCTCAATTGAGCATAAAAATGTTCATGTGAATAGTGAGATGAATCTTTCGAATTTTTATCATTTTCCTTATTTTTATAAAAATCTTCCCTTTCAATATTATAGCTTATTGAGTCAGTGTCCGTGAATAAAAGCTCAATTTTTCTTCAATATTGTTTCTTTATATGATTGTAATGAAAATCGTACATTGACGTTTTGCTGATATCTAACGTTGAACATCCAACATAGGTAGGTTCATCAAATTTTAGTTTCTGTTTATGCATATAACACGCCGAAAAAATATTTGACAACGTTTCTGATACTTTAAAGTTCGGTTTATTCAGTAGTCTGCTACACTATTTCTCCGTTTTTACTAAATTGGCTTCAGCTCTGTTTCCTATGTTGCCCATAGTTTTAACAAGTACTGAATATAAGCTTTCGGACACATTTTTGTATTCAAATCAATTCATGATTTCGTCTGCGGAGTTTCATTAAAGTCAAATATTCTGTAAAATTTACCTAATTTTAATCCTAAATTCTAATATTATTCCAAACTCTCATAGAGCAATACATATTTCACAAAACAAGATATAGAACTATCTTATTGTCATTTTAATTTAAAGTTTCTGGGGCTAATGCTGAATCTTTATGACTTTCTCGTAATTCAGTTGTACAACTAAAATCAATTTCTGAAGTGTATCCTTTGCTATTTCTAAATACAGTTTGGTCAGATTAGTATTTAAAATTTCCAGTTGGCAACTTTTATAAAATAGCCCAACCATATAAACCTTTTGCATCAACATTTGTTGTATAATTATAAAGCTTTGTTTCGTAATACGTTTGAGGTGTATTAATCACTTGCTTTTGTAAGACATTTTATTCCACGCTAATTATACCTCAAACACCTTTTTCACTGAACACATACGTATCAGGATTTGTAAAGAAATCTAAGTCTATTTTTTGTGTATTTTAGTAATACATCTAACGCTGATGCCAGCGATGGAAAGTAATAGGCAGGATCCAGTGAATACGTTTTCAGATATGTTGCTCTATGTAAAGTTTCCAAACCTATCAGCGGATAATAGTGAATAAACTTTTAGATATATGTTGTTATCTGAAAATGTTGTACAATTTAACCCTTTTCAAACTTCAAATGCCCGTTGATATTCATCTTCTCTTATTTGTTAAAAATTCAATTTACTCTATGATTCACTTTCAGAGAGTAAACTTTCCCTGTTCACTCTATCTTAACTATCAACGTATTCATTTTGGTGTAAGCATTTCATATTGACTAACTCATTATGATTATATTCAGAAAATACTCGGATAACGCATTGTGAATAAGTAATATTTTCAATTATTCACCTAATGAAGACAGCATGAGTTTCAAACAATCTAAGAATATCGAATCTTTCTTCAAGTCTCTAATTGTTTCTGATCCCTCGCGGAGATGTGAATACACTTTTATGGTTCGAGAATAGCTAATATATTCCTCAGCTGTAATGGGAATAGCATTTAAATTTTCAGATATGTTTCCTACATAAGTCTTTAATGAATAAGTTAGCATCATAATTAGGATAAACTATGAATAAGAACACGAATGAAGTTTAGATTTTAAAGTTTAAATCATATTTTAAATGGCATTCTTCTCAAAAAACACCTAGGAGATGATTGTGGTCTTTAATATTAAAATTATCTTTAGACATTTCTTCATTACATACGAAAAATCATGTAGTCTTTTAATACTGTTCAATTTTTTTTTATGTTTCAAAGATTTTTACATCCAGTTTTAACAAGTTATAGGTTCGTTTTCATCATCTTCAGATCTTCTCTTCCCTTCGGATGTTGCTGAATCTATTTGAGGACGGAAATTTTCACAGGGTTTACATCAAAAACTTTGCCTAAAGCCTCTCCGTTATCCATCTTTTGCCCTTCCATGAGACTCCAAAATAACTTTCAAAATCAATGTGTTCAAAACAATCTGTTCATTACCGATCAAAAGTTACTATCAGCAGGTCGGAGACTCAGTGTCACGTTCAGACTTGTTTTAGATTGTTTTAATCTGGATTATTTCAACCAACAATAAAAACTTACCTACTTCTTCAACGCCCCTTGTACATGCATACATAAATTGTAATGAATCACCTACGATGCCCTGAATTGCACTCCGTATAAGTCGAACAATACTTTTTTCAGTTCTGTAAAATCAAATTATACAACAGATACAATANTTTCAGACTTGTTTTAGATTGTTTTAATCTGGATGATTTCAAGCTACAATAAAAATCTACCTACTTTTCTAACATCCCTTGTACATACATACATAAATCGAAATGAATCATCTCCTATGCCATGAATTGTAGTCCATGTAAGTTGAACAATACTTGTTTCAGTTCTGTAAAATCAAATTATACAATAGATACAATACATTTCTCCCTTAATTCGCACATGGACACATATAAAGTAACCAACTTAATAAATAAGAACACCTTCAACACAGTAGGACGGAATGAAGTCCCATCCGATAGCCCGAAACTCAAGTCTTAAGTTCCGTGGCATCGACAATTTGTGTCATTTTAGGGCTTTATAATCAAGCCATATTTAACCATACACTATATCATAAAAAATACATGTAAGAAAACGGGTCGTACAAGACGTTATGAACAAGAATTTCACGGGCGTTATTAGATGTGACCAAAAATAAGATCGCCAAGAAGAAGAACGAAGGTGATGCGACCGATAAGTTGCAGCTGGAACATGTTTGTATTCACTTACGTATGTGTGACGTACCCTCGNGATAAGTCGCAGCTGGAACATGTTTGTATTCACTTACGTAGGTGTGGCGTACCCTCGATGTCGCAACCCGACACTTAGCAGGTTGTGTGCGAGTCCAAGTGATTAATTTCAATGCTCGTGGTAATGGGAATAGTTCACCGTCTAGATATCGATGGGGTATGACGAACGTATGTAATGAGTTCAATTTTTGAGGGTTGAATCATATAAGTTGAAGCGTGCAAGCCAGTGTAGAAATACAATGGCTGTCCTGTAGTTTTGAGTCACTTTACCAGTGAATCCAGAGAAATAATTCAAATTAATATTTAAATAAAAGCTAAAAATTATTGGCTTTTGCGGTTTTTCTTTCTCTGGTAGATATTCAAATCTATATCAAAAAATTCTCACATATCGTTTTTGTGCCGGTGATAACATGTATAAAAATATACAATTTAGCAGTACTATAAGATCCGAGTTAAACTCAGGGAAACTTAAGCTCCAACTTGCAAATGTTTTTGTTGCAATTTTGATCACTGGAATGATCTATAACTGGTTGGCCCCGCGATAAAACTACCGTTTCTGGAAACTCAAGTAAT